>OX596220.1:13169281-13258864 GCA_951394215.1 Glyphodes perspectalis
ATCGCGCAGACACCAAGTTGAGTCTGACAAGTGTAACGAATACACTAACGCTATAAATGAAGTAATCTTACCTTCCCCAGCTTCCCATCCTCAAGATCGTCTCTCCAGACGTCGACGCGCTGGCGCAGCTTGTCGCGCAGGTAGGGCGCCAGCGCGAGCAGCGCCAGCGAGGCGCGCTCGGCGGCGCGCGGCAGGCGCCGGTGCGCCGCGCCGAACTCGCTCGTCGCGCGCAGCGGCACGCGCAGTAGACCGTAGAAACTTTCGGAGAATGACGCGGCTGGCGTAGAAATTAAATAATAATATTATTCTGAACTACATAAAAGGATGGACTATATCTAGTTTTATACGTCATATAGCTGTTTATTTATTATTATTATTTATAATAATGTCATAAACGCGAATGGTTCTCAATTTGTTATATCTACCTACATACCTAAACTATTTAAATTTCCCCCAATAAAAATTTTAACTTATCAAGGAAATACATTTAATCTACAAAAAAAAAAAATTAGTTCCACAGGACAGATTCAGCGGTGGGCATGCTATTACAAAACTGCAATACACAAAGAAATGTTTGAAATTACACCAATTGTATGCAAACACTTAAGTTTAAAAGCTTGTATTAGTACTCACCATAGTGTTTTAGGTAATGATACTGAAGGCAGCAGTCGAACACTAGGTATAACTCATCATACCAGTCAAGACACCAACCGCACTTATTGGGGTATGAAGCGGCTAAGTACTGAAAAATAGTTAAGTAGGTATTTTTATTTATATGATTAAAGAAAAGTTAAATATTTGTTTTGATTTATTACTTAAAGGAATTTTATTTTACATCAAGCCAATCATGTCAATACTAATGTAAACTCAAAACCTGATTAGATATATAACAAATAGCAGTGGACTCAAAATTATAAATATTTATTCAATTTACTTCATTAAAAATTAAAAAACATTTTCTTCTCATTATGGTGGTTATACTCAAATGATAGATAGAAACTGGCAAGGTGTAAACAGACGTATATTTGTAAAGAGACTGCTAGAAAAACAATAAGCACTTCATACCAAAATAAAATTTGAATTTTAAACTTGAATAAAAAAAACAATGATAGGGGTAAAAAGTATTAATGTTTATTTACACCGGCCTCATTACTTTTACATATCAGGCAAATACAAAAAATACTTCAACATTGAATATCAAAACATATTTATAGGCCATTCAAGAATAAAAAAAAAAATGACAAATTTATTCAAGTCTTCTGCTGACATAACTGCAATTCAGAGTTCCTGGTCCCTATCTCATCAATGATAAGTAAATTAAAGACCCCCATTGGTATTAAAGTGATACTTGAACAACCTCCCCAACAATCTATCTATGGGTTTTAATGGGAGTCAGATGAGGATATGCTGTTAAATGTAGCAACACAATCTGTATTTCAGAATAAAATACAAATTGTGTTGCTACATTGATTTTAGAACAGTGCCCAATATATATTTTTTTACTAATAGAATTAGTATCTCAGTGTTGTTCATTCAAAAGATTACTAATATTAAGTACTCTAATGGCTCACACTCAAACTGCTTCTAGAGAATGACATAGTATCCCATGATAATAAATAAATTTCCCATGTAACATCATAAATGGACAATATTGTTGTGTCATAATAGTTTCTTATATCTAAATGGCTGTCCATAACCCCTATCAACATATTCTGAGATTAAGATAGGATCTGAGTTTATCTCCAAGGCTCACAACTGCTAATCTTAAGTAATAAAAATAGGCGCTTTAAACGTGAAATACCAACACGGATATTACTTAGACTACGTAATGAATGTTATTGTATAAGTCGTTACCTCTATTAGTTTCTTCAAGGCAGGTTTTACGGTAGCTCCTAACGCCTCCTGGGCAGTCACTTGGAACACCGAAGGAGTACCTTGCAGAGTCCTGGTTATGTGAGCTGCGTACACAGCCATGCTTTTGCAACACTTTTACTGACTAATAATCATTTAATTGTGGCAGTGTTCCGATGAACAGTTACATTTAGGCACGAAATATGCTTAAATTTGTTTATTATTCTCGAGTCAAAGGTTAACTTACGATTTTGACAGCTTGTCACTGTCAAATTAATGTCACTCACTTTTTGTGGACTCTACATAAGCGTACGTTCGCGAAACGAGTACGAATGTTCTCAGAGTGTAATTTAAACCAGGGACGATTTTGGTTACCCGTTGAACGGGTTTTCATTAGAGTCTTATGAACGACTTCTAGTTCTGGTTACGACTGATAACCCGAACGAAACATTTTCAAGGAAAAATCCCTTATAAGGGTTTTGTTCTGGTCACCACTTGTAACCCGAACAAAATCCTTTGAAAGGATTTTTCTTCGTTCATTATGGCAAGACATTTGAAGGGGTACCCCTTCAAATGCCCCTTAGACTGGCTCGATGGCTCATTCGGTAGTGACCCTGCCCCATGCGCCAAGAGTTGTAGGTTTGATTCCCACCCAGGACAAACGTTCCTATGATAAATACTTGTGTTTGTTCTGTGTCTGGGTGTTAATATTGTATATTTAAGTATATATTTGTAATACCACTGTTGAATTTGATATCCGCAACACAAGTGCTTAAGCTACTTACCTCGGAGTCAGATCAATCTATGTGATGTAATGTTCTATTCTATTCTATTATTATTTATTAAATGTCTTGCCATTAGGCCAAACCCCTTCGAAAGGGTTACACTTTTGTAGGGCTTACTAAAGTCAAGTAATCAAAAATAAAGTAATTCCTCATAAATCTTGAATTACAAAAACTCGAACGAATTTTTGAGCAGTGAAGTGACAAGCAAGGCACGGGTGTGAAGTAGCCACTGAACGTTCCAATTTACATACATTCTGATAACGTAATTTTAAGACGTAACGTTTTAGTACAATTTACAGTGTGTAGCATTTTCAAAATTTAAGTTTTATTATTTAGAAAATTTAATGTATCTACTAGAAAAGTAATGACTAACTTTTTATCGTTTGCAAATAAATGTGTTTAAAAAAATGCTATTTAGTCGTGAAGGGAACAGTATGAGATAGACTATCTAAATGCTGGATTCGCTTTTCGTCTTTTTATATCTAAACCTAATGCTGGAAATTACTCGATAATTTTACTTAACCCTCAAGCATTATCTATAGTAATAATGACGGGTACATACATAATAGGTATATGGTGTCGTTATTGATGTGCAGCTTTAAATACGATAATCATACGGTTAGATATACAAGGTAATCGAATGAATTGTTAAACGCCTCCGCGTCGCCTCTCTGCAGCCAGTCTTTGGATATAAGTTGGCTTCGTGGCATGCCCAGGTAACAGGATAATATTCGGATATAAAAATAACACACTTCAAGTTACTAAAATAATTTATTCGTTATCATTAGGTACATATTACAGTATCCGCTCGCAAGCAACGGTTAGCACCTATGAGTCAAGCGCCTTACCCTATGACTGTGCAAAGCTTCCTCCGACACGTCAGCAGGCACTTACGCCTCGATTCCTTTGTCACACACTTGCGATTTGTCGTGGCATCCAATTTTGTGTTCCTCGAGTTTTAATTTTATAACTCATTTGTTACATATCCACATTGAGTAATACTTATATTTTTTATATAAAATACATCATACATAATTTAAAGAACGTTGTTTCAGATCTACCTACCACCGAATTTAAGAGGCAAGTGATCAAGATCATAGTAGCAGTATCCTTTATATATTAGGTCACTGTGAATAGTTGTAATAATTGTAATTGATAAAGCCATTTTAATTCTAATTCCTTATTTAAAATCTTGTAAAAGCTTCAAGTAATAAAAATATTGCTTAGACTTAATAACTTTCAAGTCGCAAGTGTGTGCACATCACAATAGTATTATCAAATTCTTCCTTAAAGCATTTTTGTTTACTTCCCCAACAAATCATCTGATAAATAAAGTGCAAAAACGGGTCGAAATTAAATAAAATTAATTCCTAGACTTTGATTAAATATCACCTCACTTGATTCTAATTAAGGGTCCCTATGCTACGAAATATTAAAATTAATTGGAGAAACATCAACGTTTGGTCCTTACGACGCGGCGGCGGCGGGCTGGCGTCCTGAAGGAGGTGCTGGGTACCACTAAGTAACCAAATTTCAGCTATTTTCCGAATTGAGTTTTTTTTTAAACTGAAGTATTTTTTTACATTAATACTAAAGCCCAGTCTTTTTCTAAATGTAAAATCCCATTAATTTAGATATCTTTGATATATTTATCTAGTGAATACCAATCAGTATCAGTCTATAAGATCACGAAGAAGGACAAATTCTTCTCATGTGCCTGGCATGTGGCGCCCCCTACGTACACGAACAAAGTCCGTAGCCGCCGGCGTGTAGTTAACTAACCGATTATATTACAAATAACATTAGTGACTCGCGACCTTATGGCTTAACATTAGGAACAACGTCGCACCTCGACGCGGACTGGTTGGAGTGAGCAGAGCGAGCGAAGCGAGCGATGTGCTCGCGACGAGCGGATTGGGCGGACGATACTAAAAATAGCATCGCGCTTCACTACGTAAAATAGTGTTAATAATATACAAAATATATATAATTTGCGAAGGTGTGTTATTTCAATATGTGAATTTGAGAAAATAACAAAACTTAATCGTTAAATATTCAATTATCTGTGATGCTGGACATAAGTGTAATTAAATACAAATTTAATGCTTTGAAAACTGTTGGCAGTCAAAATAGCATCATTATTTCAGTCATATTTAAATTCCGACTAAAATATTAAAATACCCACGTCTTCGCAATGCAACAATTAACTAACATACAATATAATAACGTTACGCATGTATGTCGGCAGCGTCACACCACCGCTTCCAGTGTAATCTTACAATAACATAGCCCAAGTGGAATTCCAACGATTGAGCAACACTACGATGACTAAACTATTAAAATGCCTCGGAAATATTAACACTGGACATGTTTGGGGCCAGCATTCCAAAGATATGCGAACATTTGGGATCAAAGTATAGGTATAATAAATAGAAACATTAGAAAAAATACTAACAGGATTAGACGCAAAAATCCACTCCGCTTGTGACCTGGGTGCTTAGCCAAATGCGCGCCAGCGGTTCCATAACGAACTTCGCTACCGCTCGTATCGCTCCACAAACTTGTTCACTAAGAACTCATAGTGCGGAAATACGAGCGATAGCGATGTTTGTTATGGAATCGCTGGCGCACTCTTGGCTAAGCACCCAGAGTCGTTGCAACACGCCGAAACGTCAAGCTGTAAGTACTCATACTACGTAACGCATCTCGCGTTTAGTGTCATTAGTATTGCGGCTAGTGTTATTGTTACGCAACAGTTAAAAATTATATAAATAGAAACATGATTGGATGGTTAGGTATATTGCAGGTGTGTGGAGAAGATGCCAGGATATTAAGTTCTTGTTTGAGGTTCAAAACTGACCCAAAATATAACTTACAGTTTTACTGCCTGCAAATAAATGCTATCATTTGACCAAACATATACAGGGCATATGGTTCTATTCTATGCTATGATAAAACCATACATGGGCTATAAGTAGATTATCAGGCACAACGGCGGCCCATATATGGATCATTCATGACAGTATCTTATACGGCCGTAATAATCTTATCTTAAATAGCAGCGCCCCGCGGTTTCACCCGCGTAATTCCCGTTCCCGTGGGAATATCGGGATAACATATAGCCTATGTTACTTCCGGATAATGTAGCTTTACAATGGTGAAAGAATTTTTTAAATCTGCCAAGTAGTTTCGGAGCCTATTCAATTCATACAAACAAACAAACATACAAAAAATCAAACCTTTCCTCTTTATAATATTTGTATAGATAAAAAATGAATTGCTGTTCGTTAGTCTCGTTAAACTGCAGAACGGCTGGACCGATTTGGATGATTTTAGTTTTAAAATTTATGTCATCCTCCAGGAAAGGTTTGTACGGTAAGAAAAAATGAAAATATTGCGAGGAAAATAATGAATGAAAATCCGAGAACGGAGCGCAACTAAGTGCGCCGGGAGAGCTAGTACGTATATGTTTATATATTACGTAATTACGAAACAATTACACAATAGCTAGTATTTTTTGCTACATAGTCACGTGTTTACAGACAGTATATAATATAATAGTGCATGCAATAATAGCAACGTGTAAATATTTCACAGTTTTAGTAAAATAAATGATTGGTCGTTAGTCATTGAGTACATTTTAAAAAAGATTTCGAGACTTCCACAATGAAATTGAAGTAAGTACGTAACGCTTACGCATAGTCAAGTTAACATAGTTTTATAAAAGTTCAGAATGAAACACGAATAAGACCGAATGGTCTAACATAGGTTCTCAAACTGATTGCGTCTAGCGACCTCTTTCAGAGTCAGTTAATTAATTACAACAGCACTCCTGAGTTAGGAACGCGGGCTAAATCATTGAGATATAAAAAGTGTATGAGATTTATAATTTATAAAATTCTATATCAAAAGTGTTCAAAACTAATTATTGTTCAATCCAGGATCCAATCTAAATGTTCTACATATACAAGAGTAAGTACATAAAGTTTTATTAATAAATTAAGTAAATAAGTAGGTGTAAGGTCCGTGCCATATGGCGTTCGGTTCTCTCTGCCTACCCCGCTAGGGAAGTGGCGTGAAGTTTAGTTAGTTAGTTAAGTATATACATGAGTGTAGATTAAGTGATGTGAAAAGCTTATAACAAGCTAAAGGTTAAGTTCAAACTAAGTTAATTGTTAGTTACAGCGAGGAGCAGTACAGTCAAAACATAATTACATTAAAAAAATCTAACCTTTTTTTTAGAATTAAAATAATACAAATTAAATGCTAATCTGTGTGCTAGATTATATAAGTATTATTAATACTATTCTTAAGTCACATAAAATTTAACTGTATTATAAAGTATAAAGTTAGTATTATCCATATCCATATGTCGTCTTCAGTTTTATTATACTTTACCCTACTGCTAAATTTTACAATTATTTCAAAATCAACCCTAAAACATTTGATTTTGACTGTACCTCAGAAACCTCATTCAAATCTACAAGGAATCTAAAATAGGTACGCGAATTTTTAGTTGTAGAAAACGTTATAGGGAGGGCCGTCGATATATTTAATTTTTGATTGTATAAACATTCCAAGTATATTGTTTTCTTTAAGTTACGTTCAAACCGCATTCGTTCCATTACCTGTAAAAAATAATAAGTTGTATTTACTAAGGACTATGTTAAATAAGTTATCGAAAGAGATTTGTGGAAAAGGCGTTTGTGGAACTTTCTACACCGGCGGTAGCTTAATAAATGAATATATATAAATTCTCCAGACTGACACACCAATTTCCTAAGCTTCCAACCTAAGCTTATGGTATGAAAACTGGGTAAACGGATAGACATACTTAAATGCGTTTAGAAACATCCATGACCCGAGTACAAATGTCCATGTTCAACATACGAAACATTTGCCCCTAGCGGGATCTGAACCCGCGACCCTTAGTTTCGTGGCCAGGGTCTCTGACTACTCGACCAGCGGGCCTGTCAATTATAGGGATACGCGCCTCTCATCATGATTTAAACTCGACCCTACCTCTAGATATTTCAATTTCTCATTTGAATATTCCGCCGTAAATTTTATAAAGCCATTTATGTTTATATCATCATGATTCAATTCATCTGGAGCACGTGTTCTTATTCCGCTCATCCAGCTCGTTGGCAATATAAGTAGACTACACTAATATACTAGAGAGGACTGATTTGTATGTTTGTAACGAATAAACTTAAAAAACAACCGACATGATATTTGACATTATATTGTATACTGGAATAGCATGTAGGCAATGTGTTATCGACGTACCACGCGAGCGAACCCGCGGGCAGGAGCTAGTATGCGCTAGTGGAGGCGACGTACGCGTCTAGGTGGCGGAGTTGTTGTACTGCGGCCGGCCCGCCAGCTCCAGCAGGTAGCGGTCCGGGTGCTCGATCCAGTCCGCCGCCGACAGCTTCACCTGCGCACGCGCATCGTATGCGTCAGTTACAATCATTAGTAACAACAATTGAATTTTGACGCAAATACGTCTTTATGGAGGCAGTGGCAAGGACGAATTAGTCTTTAAGGCCACCGTGGAGGCACTATACAAATCTAAAAGACTATTCGACTTGACTTACAGACGTGTTCATCTACAGTGCCTTCGTAAGAAACAGCTGCTGATAAAAATCTGGAGATACAGTTTGGTGCTGCAACTGTTTTAATGTCAACAAAAACTTTGTGGTGTCCAAAACACGGCCAAGTTAATATTTTTTATATATGTACCACGAATGTTACACACAGGCGCATGGCCGGCCTGGTCAGCAGTCACTGTAGCCTAAATACTTGCGAGTGTCAAGAACATTGCCGAATCTTTAGTGATTGTCCAGAGGATTTGCCGCGGTGTCGCGTGAGCGGTATAATGGACGAACGCCAATGACATGAAGTATGACCAGCATTGATAGATAGTTCATTGGTGCTGTGAATCCTCGAGGCTCAGTCATTTCGACACCAAGGCAGCTACGTTATGTGGCACTTACATGTCTCTGCCGCTCCGCTTCTCGCACTTGCCACTTCTTGATCTCCAGCTGCGTCTCTCGCGACGCCTGGTCACCGCAGCCCCACACCTGCCGAGCGAAGTTTAAGAATATTTCAAAGGTCAATTATGATAGGACTTGGAACAATTTTTCAGGTTCCTAATTGATAACCTAGGCCCAAACTAAGCATTTACGCTTATGCTATGGATACTTCAAGGTTCAGTGTTTGCACCGTTACTGTTCTCTGTAGCTGCCTGCCCTGTAAGGCGTCCAATGAGTGGAGCAGGATTGTGTGGAGTACTTCAAGGTTCAGCGGTGGAACCGTTACTGTTTCCCGTAGCTGCCTGCCCCGTATAGCATTCAGCAGTTGGGGTAGAATTGGAAGGAGTAGTTCAAGGTTCAGACTTGGCGCCATCACTATTCCTGTATGCTGGCATGTATGGAGAGCAGCCAGTGGGGCAGAATTGTGGGTAGTACTACAAGGTTCAGGGCTGGCACCGTCACCGCTCCTCCCCGCTGACCTGTATGGCGTGCAGCGAGTAGGGCACGCCCTGGAAGGTGAGCGTGTCGAAGTCCTCGGGCACGGCGAGCAGCGGCTGGCGCGGGTCGGCGCCGGCGCGCAGCCCCTTGGGGTAGCCGCGGATGGACGTGTTCAGGTACAGCATCTTGGGCGCGCGCTCGATCATCGCGAACCTGCAGCATTACCAAGCTGCGTGAATAAGGCGCAAGAGCTAGTGAGGGAGCCCTATGCCAATGTAGGTGCCTTCTACCATCAACATATGGCAAATGTGAGTATGATTTCTTATTCATTCTAGTTTTTTTCTTATAATTAACTTACTCACGATTTGATTTTAATACATAACAGGGATTCAGGTAGCTATCTTAATAATCTCGTGGATTGGGACTAATATCAGAAGAATTGGATCCCAAACTATTATACGTTTAATAAGTTTGAACACGAATACTTCAAGGGTCATTACTAAGCCCATTTTTATTTTACTAGATAATCGGGTCAGGAGTGCATCAAGGTTCAGGTTTAGGCCCTCTATTTTTCCTCGTTGACTTTTATCATCCTAATCAAACATTCACATGGGGAAGAGCTGCAAGGCCCATTTTTAATTAACTAGTAAATCGGGCCAGGAGTGCACCAAGGCTCAGATCTCTCCCCTCTCCTTTTCCTGTCTTAGTGGAGCACTCACGTGGGGAAGAGCTGCATGAGCGCGCAGTCGGGCCCGCCCCAGTACTGGTGCGTCTCGTGCCACTCCTGCGGGCTCGCCAGCACGCACGTCAGGTCGCCCGCCTCGAACACCACTATGGTAGGACCCCTGGAATTAAACAAAGCTGTGTAACTAAAGCAGTTAGGGCGCTGAGCATACTTAAACTAATGTATGTATTTTTTTTAATGGGTCAGCCATTGACACATCTTCCGAGTAGATCTTTGTACGGCCTCCAAAGATGTGTCTGGTTCGAAACCTGGAGCTTCAGTTGCTTACAAACTAAGTTGACGATGGTCTTTCTTTTGACGCAGCTTTGGTTTTCGGGTGCTCACTCACTATCGTGACTTGACTCCAAAGTTGCTAATGTATATTTTTTGGTCAAATCTTCTTAAGAATCATTCAGTCAATAATTGTTTGCACCGTTACTGCTTTACGACTGGAGGTGTGTGTTAGATACCAGGGGATCTCATGATGATGATGGATGCTCTATTTAAGATGATAGATAGATAGCGAGGTATATCGACTGCACTCTTGGAATTCATCGTCTCGCCATTACATCAGATGCCCATGAGATTGCGGAGCCCCAAATCATCATGGACACTATGTACCGCTATGTAAGTCGGTCGACTGGCTCGTTGGTCGAGTGGTCAAAAACCACGAAACCAAGGGCTGCGAGTTCGAATCGCGCTAGGGGTAAATGTTGCGTGTGATGAACACATGTACTCGAGTTATGGATATTTTAAACGTATTTAAGTATGTCTATCCGTTCACCTAGGAATGTGTGTTACTCTGGAGAATTTATTAATATTATTTATTCAGTAGAAGTACCTGTAGGAGGTGGTGTGGTGCAGGAACCGGTTGGCGCCGAGCCCGTGGTCGCGCGAGCAGTACAGCGGCGCCCAGTGCGACGGCACCGCGCACACCAGCCGCGCCAGCCACGCCGCCGACGCCAGCGTGCCTGCGCGCCGCAGGTCATCACACATACATACAGCAGGCCAGAGGTCTACTATAGGGGTTTTTTGGGCTGCAGCTCAAGGCTCCATGGAGAAAAAAGGTCCCATTGAAGACAATACACATACTTATCTAACGAACAGGATGCTTAGCCAAATGCGCACCAGCGGTTCCATAACGAACTTCGCTATCGCTAGTATCGCGCACATACTTGTTTACTAAGAACTCATAGTGCGGAACTCGGAGTTAGTTCCCGATTTGTCCACCCGAATAAGTCTGTGGCGCGATACGAGCGTTAGCGAAGTTTGTTATGGAATCGCTCGCGCGCATTTGGCTAAGCACCCAGGACCTTCTTAGAAAAATACCATTTTAGGCAGGAGCCCATATGCAAGATTCGCCCCCGAGGTACGGTGTTAAAAGACTACGAATCTTTAATATTATGTCGTATGAAATAATTTTAAGACCTATTCAGTGGCGTAGCTTCAGTCTTGGGGCAAAAAACAAACTGGGGTCCCTCTGTTCAGATTACATTAATAAACACAAGTACACAACTTTTGATCCAGGGGGGCAAATATTGACCAGCAGTGACAAGCGGCTAACCTGTCGCCTACACAATCACACACCCAAAACCCGATATACCATTAGTCACCTGTTACGACATGCTAGGCAAGAACCACAGTTGGCATATTCTTTTTAAGTCCCAGACCAACATGGGACAGTGGGCTGGGTCGGATGGAAGGCTGTGAAAAAAGGAGTGAGTAAGTATACAGAACTGCTCTATTCTGTGGACACGCGTCTTTCTTAGCGCTGGGCTGGGCGAGATCCTCCTGTGATGGGTACGCGGCCGGGTCCAGGTCGGTACCTGCGTGCGCCTGCGGCGGCTGCACCGGGCGGCTGTAGAGCGGCGGCGCGGCGGCCGCCAGCAGCCAGGCCACGGACAGCGGCAGCACGGCGGAGGTGGGCTGCAGCGGCGACGCGCGCTCCAGCACCGGCGTGGCCAGCTCCAGCCCGGCGCCGGTGCCGCTCGACTCGATGGCCGCCTCCATGTCGCGGTGGCGCGTCGCCAGCATGTGCACGCAGTATCTGCATACACATTGGACTCACCTCACTCGACCTGATCTCGAGCTTAAGTACTGATATTATCTATGCAAATCAGAATCAACACCGAATACCCAGACTTGGGGTAAATGGCCACTATTAAGTGATTTGTCACAAATAATGCAAGGATAGATCCAGCATCTTTTGCTTTGAAGACACGAAATCTGAACAATTGGCCAATGGGACTGTTAAATAATGTTCTCAAAAGGAGTACAGTAGCACAGGAGCTGGAGTCTCCAAGATTTTTTTCTTCATAGAAGTATGATTAGTTTCTGGGAAAACGTTTGCTATAAGATTTAGAGTACAGAATCCTATGGGACTTCCATTATCAAGGTGTACCCACTAATACCAAGTACAACCGTACTTGGTTTTTTATAAGGTGTCTAAGGGACGGCAGTTACAATTATACCTAGAAGATTTAGCAGTAGCACGGACCTGTGAATGGGGAATATGAGCCGGTGGCAGTGCTCCTCGAGCCAGCGCACCACGAAGCCGATGCTGTGGCAGTCCTTCTTGTTGAAGCACCCGTTCACCACTGCCGACAGCGTCTTGTTGATCTGCGCACACGCAACACATCATCCTGGCGTTACGTCCCTTGTTTGGTCGGGGTCCGGTTAAACCGTGATCCAGGATTTAACGAGTCTGGTAACATTGAATAGACTGCCTATTTGACCTTCGTAACCCTTAGATGGAGGAACCAGACAAATTGGACAATGGTTACACATCCGTAGTGATTTGTATATACCGGTTTCATCACTTTGCTGTCCCTCACCGCCGAACAAGTGGTATACACACGTCACGTCTTGTAGCAAATGTGCAGTACTAATTACAGCGCCCGTACGTAATTAACTACCTGACACGGCGCACTTCGTAACACCCCGTTCTCGGATTTTCTATACCCATTTTATTTTATTCATCGCGACACTTTTTTTTTCTTCCATAAGAACCTTCACTTGACAATAACAAACACAACTAAAAAATAATTAGCGAAATTGGTAAAGTCGTTCTCAAGTAATTGCTTTGAAGTGGACCACGCTTATCACTTAGGGGTATGAAAATAGATTACGACCGATTTTTAGACCTCCCGAATATACATATAAAATTTCATAAAATTAGTCAAGAGTTTGGTAATAAACACCGCGACACGAGAATTTTATATATTAGATAATATATGTAATTCAAGGTTAAAGAATCAACAATAACTCAAGGTTAGCCGCAGGAGAAAGATAGCTTTAAACATATTGCAGAGTTGCATATAAATAGCAATAGAATTTAACTATCCGGCTGCCTCGATAAACAGGCAACACAACAAAGTGAGATCATAAACACAACAATGCCAGCGAGCTCGTTTGTTGACACAACAAAAAATTGGCAGCGGCATCACTCGCCGGCACCCTGATCTTGGCTCAAGGCCGCCGCTTGACCCAGATACGCGCCCGCGACTAATAAGTGATGAAGCGCCGACTCGATTCACTAACTCGAGTTGCGCTTAGATCGAGTCAACTGGAATCTACTCACAAACTCCAGTTCGTGCGAAGGACTTAGTATTGATACATTTTTGATGATAATCCAGAGGATTACTTTGTGGCGATATCTACAGAAATCTCAAATCTAGACGGTTAAGACAATATTAGTCAACAGATGATGATAATATTAATAAAATAAAAACAAAACCGGTATTACATTCACCAACGCAATGAAGAAGTAGACAGAGGGCTATAGATACAATTTAATTCTTATTTTGACACAAATTTGCAATGCAGGACGAATAAATTATATGGCTGGGGTAATTAAGGTTAGTCCGAATTCCTTCAGCGTCACCGTCATGTAGGAGCGTCGAGTGGGTTAGTAAGTATACTCCGGCTACTTCAACTTGGCCGGAGAGGGGTTATTTTATACGAAGGGCCCTGGGATACTCTCAGCGGCAGTACGGTGCGTAAGGTAATACCACGTTAAAATAAATAACTTCGAATTTACGACAAATCAATGCTCAGATCCGTTCCGTCAATTGAAGTTGTGTCTTAAGTTGACGAATTTAACTCAAATTGCATAAATTTAATTTGGGTCGATTTTTGTTTCCGAATTGTCACGTCACTACGGTTGGGTGCGCGTGCGCCCGATCAAAGCGTGTCAGCGCGCTTTGACGATTGCTCTCTAATCTTTTATGTCACACTTTGTATTTTAATTATTTTGCGTTTTAGAATTAGCTGCTTGGCTAACGAACTTCCTAACTTTTACATGTATGTATGTATATCACAACTAAACAATCGTTTCTCTATTCAATGCCACCAATATTTCGCCGAAAAAAGTATAAGATGGAAAGTCTGCAAGTTTAATTTAAGGTAGGTACCTTTCGTCGTAAATGTTGTCAATACATCCAAATCATTATTGGTAGGCCGTCTACAAGTATTTTTTATCTTACGAGATATTTTTGTGATGACAGGTACAATATGGTTTTCTGTACCCCTGACAAGACAAGGAGTATGCGATTTTTTTATGCAAGTGATACGTCTGCTAGAAGTCTTTTGGCACGACCGTATTATAAGGACTCACCATGAGGCAGGTCTGCGGCCCTTCAGGGTAGTGGTCCATGGAGAGCTTGTAGCTGGTGAAGAGCAGGTTGCGGAACCCGTCCGGGGTGACCAGGTTGTCGTCCGTGTCGGCACCGAACATCCTGCAAACAGGTGTACCAGAGTCAGCATATGTGTCTTCTTAGATTCATGCTTCTTTGTAGTTTAGGATCAATTACTCCATGGTCATAGATATAGCGAGTCTGGTAAATCAATCTAAGTTAAGTAACTCCGAGTCAGACCAATCGGATCATGGATACTCATAACTATTTGATTGTGTTGGTATTCACAAGACGATTTTCCGTCACTGATAATCTGGTGGTACAAATACGGTACATGTACGTGCTAGCGTTTGGGCTAACACTCCTCCTGTCCTTGCCACCGTAAATTTATGTCGCTATTAGTCTCAAGGGTCATAACTGTCAAGGGTTCCTACGGCTTTCTGGCCACATAGGTGGAAGAGGAGCGCCCAGTACAGCGCGCCTCACCTGACGTAGGTGTCGATGATGGCGGCGTCGTCCAGCATGCCCAGCACGCGCTCGCACTGCTGCCGGAAGGTCGCCAGCGGGATGTGCTTGTTCTTGCACTTGCCGGCGCGGTGCACGTACTTGTAGAACTGCCGGGCCAGCTCTGGGTACATGGGGAACAGGTATTTCTGTGAACACCACACGGGAAGAGTTGACATTGCTTTGGGCATCGAGGAGAGATGTTGGTATACAGAGGTTAGCAACAGTGACCTGGCGTTATGTTATTTGCTATAAAAATTTCGCTATTATCAAAATCAGACATTTTTTTAGTAACCAATATATTTATTTCTCCTACTAATATTATAAACGCGAAAGTTTGTGAGGATGTATGGATGTTTGTTACTCTTTCACGCAAAAACTACTGAATGGATTTTAATGAAACTTCACAATAATATAGCTTATACACCCGAATAACATGTTTTATCGATGTATCACTCGAGCAAAGCCGCGGGCTAAAGCTAGTTTGAAATAAAGATGTTGTTTAAGGCATAAATCATTTTAAATTGTTTATGAAATTTGATTTCTAGGTAATTGCTTTAAATTGGGTTTTATAATAGGTTTGCATGTATTCTTTTGATATTATTACATTTTGTATCTCAGTATGGACTTACGGAAAACGATTTCTCTGTGACCCCGTTGATTCCATCTTCTTTTTGTGAGCGTTGAGCAAGTAACTGTGAACAATAGAATATAATTATAAAACTAGATTATAACCAGGTAATTGTGATAAATTATAAAGAAACTTTTATTGTTTTGTTCTTAGAGCCAACATGACATGACATAACAGTCATTAATGAAATATTTTCCGTTGTATCGTAATATTTTTTATACCATTGAGTTGGTGAAAAAGCGAAAAGTCATGCGTACATAACACTATAAGGGCTTGTAAGGGCCAGTATACCTTTATACTGGCCCTTGGCCCCTGGTTAAGGCCCTTGCCTTAACTCACACGCTGAAGGTTTTGTTGAGAAGTCACTGCACCGGCGACATAAGGGATATGAACGAGATTGCCTTAGTTTACCTATCGTCTGCGCTGCCAATCCTCATCGTTAGGGTATAGTACCTTGACAAATACAAAGCTACATTGCAGAAGCACCCAAACCAACTTGCGGGGCAATTAACAATGCCAGAAATTATTCGCCGACTTAAAAAGAGGCGAGACATCTTTGACCAGGATAGGCAAACATAGTCTGACTACACAAACAAAAGGGCTGTGTGTACCCCACTGGGGGTAGCTCCCGATCGAAAACACCCCCATCACATCTTTTTATAGCCAACAGACATCGCAAGATATCTTTAATATAAAAAAAAAACCAAGGGTATAGTACCAACGATGAGGAATTTTTCAAACAGATAGAACTCAAGATTTATTTCCTATCTAACCCAACTCCATCTTTTGCTAAATGTGGTTTCAGAAGCTCATTACTCCGTGGACTCTGCCTATCTCTTTGGGTATTAAGGCCGTGATGATATATATGTTGTTAAAGTCAAGTTCATGAGACATGCACTTGACTGAGTTGCGATCGCTTATCATTACACTGGTGGACATAGCACGCAGATTTACAAGCCTTATCAATTAAGCAGGTGATCGATCGTTTCGAGCTAATCGTCCATTAACTATAAACTCGATGCTATGTCAGTCACATGGTCTATTGAGGAAATTATATTCCAATAATTTATTTTAAGTATCGAGTGAGGACCGTGCCGTGTGGCGCTCTGTTCCCTCTGCCTACCCCTCCAGGGAAATAGCGTGAAGCTAATTTAGTTCATGTTCCAATAAGAGTTTCCTGAATAACATATTCATTAGATGGAGTGACTAAGATAAAGGGTCTTAAGTAAGTCTGACACGCTGTTGCGTCTGAGTGGTGAATATATTTTCTCTCTTTAGTGAATAGATTTTATTGCAAATTTTATACTTTGCCGTATTCGCAGACACTAACCAAAAAACAATTGTTATTTGGAAGATCCAAATAACAATTGTTTTTTGGTTTTTCATTGTTGAATAAAAAAAAAATTGAAACATTCAATAAAAAACATAATATGAACGCTTATCAGAAACTCAAATAAGTTTTCTTGAAGTGAAAGCAGAAACAAAACAAATGAACCGTCCACCTCAAATACGAAACGTCAAGTGGTAAAGTAATAACCAGTAATCGCGCGGGGTGATTCCCCCGCGACAAGTATAAACTGGTTTGTGCGCGCTGCCTCCTTCGCCCTCGAGTTCAAACCTGAAGATCAGAAGCCGGAGTCGGGGATCTAATATTTATCGGAAGTTTCAGGATCAAAGTCGAGTTGGATTGGCTTAAATATAAAAATGAAAAAAAAAATACTGACTAGTGGCTAGCTCGTCGCCTACATGATCATAAGATGAATTTTGCTACGTCAACAGATCAACAGAACGAATTCAGAACGAGCGGAGCCGCAAGCCTTACAATTTTAGTTATAAACATTGACGAAGAACTTCACGACTATTATATGCGTTCCTATCAGATTCTTATCACACCTTGCAGCACCGCTCCGCCGTCTTCTTCCTCTTGATCCTGTTCTCCTGTATCCCGAGGATCCTGTACCGAAGACTCTTCGTGGACCACACGTTCTCCGGCTCCACCGCCAACTGCCGTTGAAGCACTGGCCGGTTTTGCTTGGCCATCGCAGAGAAATGGGATTCACTTAATAGCAATGCGAGTGTTGGCATATATTTTATTCTTTCATTATGTCTTCATCCCTAAAGCATCACAACTGTTCTATATGTAACGCAGAATAGACTATATTACCTCTTTCTAATGATTTATCATTTCCTGGTTTCTATTCTATATACCGTTATGTAGAATTTGGTTTTAGTTCCATAGAACTAGTTTTATATTTATAGCTGCAAAATAAGCACGAAAACGCACTGAATCTTCATTATTTCATGGAATTTAATTATTAGAATAGAATTTAATTTGAATAAATTGTACAAATCAATTAAATTTGTGGTTGCAAAGTAACTTCACAAGAAATTGACTGATCATCATTCTATTTTCATCACAAATTTTAAGGGGGTCTTTTGGATTAACTGCGCGCAATTTTGCACAGAAACTAGTCGCTTCAAGCACAGACCACACCGTGGAGAAATCACAACAATAATAAAGTTATTGGAGTATCGTTATCGGCGGCGATTCGAGCTATCTGTGACGTTTGCTTCCGACCTGACGTAGCGGATAATTGCTGTAATTACTTTCAGGGATCGGTGGTTTGTGCACAAGTTGATGTCATTATTTAAGGCAAAGTGCAGCGTGGTATTTTTGAGGGGAAGAATTTAAGAAACTGTACTTCGTAAGACTTGCCGAAATCTTTTTTATGTAGGTGACACAGATCATAACGTCTACTGCATTCTAGACTAACCATGAGTCAGTGTCTACGGCACACCAGAGTGACGATGAGCATAACGCATGCGTAAAAACTAAAGTATCCTAACCGAAAACTATTTGAAGGAAAACTTTACCTTAAAGTGATATTTACGGCCATATTCAGGGGCCATAAATATCATCTATACTTATAATAAATCTGTAGAGAGGTCAATTCTGTACATGAAATATATTTTCAAAATAACTATCAGGGGGTGATTAGTGATCGATACTGATGCCAAAAATGCAATCAGTAAAATTTTTGTCTGTCTGTCTGTATGTTCCTTATAGAAACAAAAACTACTCGACGGATTTTAACGAAACTTGGTACAATTATTCTTCATACTCCTGGACAGGTTATAGTATACTTTTCATCACGCTACAATCAATAGGAGCAGAGTAGTGAAGGGAAAGTTGGGAAAACGGGAGAAGTTACTCCATTTTTTAAGCTTCCATCGCGTGTGCAGCCCTAATGGTTATATACGGAAATAGTCTTTATAATATTAACCATAAACGCGGGTGACACCGCTGGCACAGCTAGTTTTAAATAAGGACCGAGATCAATTGACCGATTACGACAGTTTGATACATTCAAATTATACTCAAGATTAAGTTTTAAGTATTGATTACAGAGAATTAAGAGAAAACTGCCTCACCGATCCAGATACAAAGAAGGAAAAACCCTAGGTGTCCTTTTGATATTTCTTCGTTTAATTTCGACAATACCTAATATTTTGATTGACGTAACATTTAATGTAAAGTTTTGAGCATTTTCTGTCATTTCTTTGGATGTTCGTTAGTTAGTTAATTATAATTAAATATGATACGGAATCACTGTAATACAGGGTGGACAAGTTAAATCTCTTTACAAACAAACGATCGTAATGAATGGTTGTTGCATTAATCAGGATTTGTCAAAGAGCTGATTAAGACGGATTAGCCGAGCTGCAGCTATATATTAGCGCTCGGCTCTGCTTGTCAACAAGGTATTTTATAATAAAAAGAAGTATTAACATAATAGTATTTTACATCAGAAAAGATATAACTCAAGATGGGATTGGTTTCAAATAAAGGCGCATAAGTGGCTATTAAAACGAAGCGGTGATAGCTCAATGGTAAGAACACGCGCCTCTTAACCGAGGAGTGCGGGTTCAAACCCGGGCACGAACCTCTGGATTTTTCAAGTCTATGTACGGATTTATACCACTAGCTCAACGGTGAGGGAAAACATCGTGATGAAACCTGCAAATTCAAACAACTTTGGATTTGTAACCATGATCCAAAAATTGTCTGGTTCCCCTATCTTAGGGTTAAGAAGGTCAGATCGTCAGTCGCTTTAATGTAATTACCAGCCTCGCTAAATCCTGGATCATGGTCTAAGCGGACTCCGTCTAAGCACGGGACATAACGCTAGGATGATGATGAAGTGGCTATTAAAACAAGTATAAAACAGTTGCAACATAGTAGGTGAGTCAATGAAGTAGTCGATTGAGTTAGTAACATACTCGTAATTAAATAAGATAGACGAAGATATCACACATAAGAAGAGATTTGGTTTTGAATAAAGACATTTGTAAGAGATTTTCGACTGGCTTGTTGGTCGAGTGGGTGGTGAAAATGAAGGTCGCGGGTTCGAATCCCGCTAGGGGCAAATGTTTCGTGTGATGAACATTTGTACTAGAGTCATGGATGTTTATAAACGTATTTAAATATGTCTATCCGTTCAACTAGTATCCATAGCACAAACACAAGCTTAATTTGGGTAGTTTGAAGAATTTATTTATTATTATTATTATTGGGTTTATTAAAATAAGTTAAAGTTCGTTACAAAATAGATATTAATCTGTTCTATTAAGATAAGATATGTTTGTGTATTAGATATCTATCTCAGGGAAATCCCTACTAGAGATCCATATCTCTAGGAACTATTAAACCTTTATTTTAATGTACCCCTTGTATTTTATTTGAATGTACCATATAATATTATAGATAAGTAAAATATGTTTTTAAAAAAGGCTATCTGTTGAGTTTCTTGCGGCACCTCTTCTCATCAGGCCATTCACGTCGAGGTGATGGTAGGGTATAAAAGTGTGACGTGCAAAGAATTTGTTACAAATCTACTTGCAGAAATAAATCATTTCATTTCATTACCTTATTACTTAGTGGGAATATTAAGTGTTTAGATACGTATCGTATTTCTGAGCTTTGTACTTGTCAGCGAAGCAGGTACATAACAATATCAACAATGAAATGCAAGCCATTAAGGAATACTATTGGATAGGAACAATTTTAGCTATGTTTCCAATAGAATCCCAAATTATATATTGTTGAGATTATGAACGCAGCCACAACAAAGAACGTACCCGTTACTTAATAGATGTCACTGTATCCGGCTCCCGCCTTTTTTAACCGTCTTCAAAAAAAGTAAGAGGTTCTCAATTCAACTGAATTTTTTTTTTTTATTTACTCTCTCAATATAGCGCTGTCATTGTACGTTCTAAGCTACGATCTTTTATTTACTGTTTCCCTAATTTAGGTCTCATAATTATTAGTTTACTTACTAGTTTTCATTATATATACACACCATATACTTCACCAATGAATATCATCAACTACATTTTCGAAAAGATTTCTTCACAATGTTTACAACACTTCTGTCAAATTATTTAATATTTTTTCCATAATCACACCAATTTCCTACCCAAACTAAGCTTATGCTTGTGCTTTTCATAAAAACTAAGTCAGATCCTTACTTTGTATAGAAACATAATCACCACGCCTGTTATCCCCGAAGAGATAGGCAGAGTAGTAGTACTGAGGGCGATGAGCGTTTTAAAACACACATTTAGTAAGTTTGATGTAAAATTGTGAAAATAAATGCAATGTTAAATTTCGCCTGATGACCGCAAAAGTATATCAGAATATTTTCCGATGGGCTTCCAATCAGTAACACATATCTCTATAGAAATTCAATCGATGGCCCCGTAGTCATAAAGTTCAATTGATAAAAGTGCAACCAAATTCTTCAAAAAGTGTAAGCATTGTTAAGTTGCGCACGCCACCAGTGAAACGTTTTTACAGCGCAGGCGCATGTGATAAGCATGTGGTCTCTCATTACCTTATCCCACTTGAAACGCATCATAACTCATACTTGTATCACCGATAGGGAAACAACAACCGAATACCTTCAGTTCGTCAGCAACCTCAGGTGACCTCTCTCTCGACCCCCGATTTTCCCCAAATTACTCAATCGTCCGTGAGCAGGAAAATTATCAGCGACCGTTCCACTTGACAAATATGAATGGTGGAGGCCGACAGATGTCCGATGCGCAGCGTTAATTACGTCTACGGTTGGGATGGTGATACCTGCCTTTGTTCGTATCCTTTCAAAACGCTTTGATTATTCAGATTTTGTAAATTTTCATCAAGTCTACGAATGGATATACATACTTAAATACGTTTTTAAACATTCATGACTCGAGTACACATTTCCATGTTCATCACACGAACCATTTGCCCCTAGCGGAATTCGAACACGCGACCCTTTCTTTCGTAGCCAGGGTCTCTGACCACTCGACCAACGGGCCTGGAATCGATCAAGGCCTAACAAAAATGACTGGTAAATGGTGCGTTGTCATAGTTTTGGTTTAGTCTGCGTTATACGGTAACTTGACAAATTGTCACAGGGTGTTATGAATGAACACACAATATGCGGGTTTCTTAAACGTAGTGCTAGTATAATAAAGAGTTGCTGCTTGCTAGTACATACATACAAACATACATAACAACACGCCCATAATCCCTGAAGGGGTAGGCAGAGTCCAAAGGGCTGGGCAGCAAGCCCCTTCAACCAACTTCAGCCAAAAATAAAGCCGGGCTGGGTTAGATGGAAAATTGTGAAGAAGCTGTGACAAGCGGCTAAACTGTCGCCTATACAATCACACACCCAAAACCCGATATACCATTAGTCGCTTTTTACGACATGCTAGGCAAGAACCACAGTTGGCATATTCTTTTTAAGTCCCAGAACAAACATGGGACAGTGGGCTGGGTTGGATGGAAAGCTGTAAAAAAGGAGTGACAAGTGGCTAGCTCGTCGCCTACTCTGTTACATACCCAAAAGCCCTTAAACCATTAGTCGCCTCTTACGACATGCTAAGCAAGAACCACAGTCGGCACATTCTTTTTTTTTTGCCTCACATCATTATGGGCCAAGTTCCAGACCAACATGGGACAGACCAACATGCTTGCTAGTAATATCCTACAAACGGTCATTAACTAAAGTGTATACTATAACTAAACTGAAATACTTCAAGGAATCCCCTTCACACGCCATACATAACAGTAGGAACCATATGGACATTATGGACGTTTATTTCCTAGTACCTCAACAAAGATCAACAACAAACTTCCTGAATAACAACTCTAAGCTTGTCTCTCTCTAATCAATAAGGATTAGCATTTCGGCTGAGAAGACTGCGTCGTTCAGCACATCGTTATGAACTCTGTGGCAATGTAAATAAGCGCTGTCATGTGACTGTCTGCGGTCAGCTGTTAATCAAGTCTGCACGCACTCATTAGCACTTGTCCAACTAAATAAAAACATATTTTTCCGAGTCTGTCAACTCGAATAAGTTTATTTCCTACTTTCGGGAAGAGAGCCCAATCAAAATATTTAATCATTTACCATCATACATAAAAGCACTAAATTTACCTAAATTTAAGACTGAGCTGAAAAGATGGTTAGTAAAAAACGTGTTTTATAATTTAAATGAATATTTTGGTACGAAACACGATTAATAGTTTTAATGATACTTTTTAATATTGCATGCCCGGGAGGGGTAACTGTTGAAACCCATTTTGTATTAACACCCGCAACTTGTAACACAGTTTTTCGCAATAAATCCTATTCTATTCTATTCTATTCACATTATTTTAATAAAATAAAATCATGGTTTAGTTTCGGACACCATCATCCTCTTGCCCTTCTCCCAGTTCATCTGGGGTCGGCGCAGCATGTCTTCCTCTTCCATACGTCCCGGTCAGCCGTCATCAAGCTATCCACTTAATAAAGAGATAAGCTGGTATTTTGTTTTCTTTAACAATTTACGTTTGTAGCAATCTGATCTATTGATATTTAATACTTTTTATTTAGTCAAAATTTTCAATTCGCTTCAAATCCAAACGAATGTATCAAGATTCCTGATTGTCCTGGATTATAATAAACAAATCGTAGCAAAAATATTCTAATGTCCAATATATTATCGCAACAATATCACAACCTGCGAATAATATTTGTAAACCTTTCCACACATATTATTTATTTCGGTAGGAAGAAACCTTGGATAAACAAACAAACCGTTCAATTTATTATAGCTACGATAAAGGCGATGGCAGCGAGGCATGTCATGTGACGACCATTATCAAGATAACATTATTTTAAATCACACATTATTTGCTAACGAAAGGACGCCACACTTGAACCGCTAATAAGGTACGTCTTAACACTTCAAGTAAAATTTTACTCTAACTAACTAAACTTCACGCCACTTCCCTAGCGGGTAGGCAGAGAACCGGACGCCATGTGGCACGGACCTTACACACCTAAATACCTACTGTTTTGTTTAATAGCTTTAAAATCAATCTACGAAAAATATTTGAGATTTCTAATTTGACTGGCTCGATGGCGCATTCGGTAGTGACCCTGTCCCATGCGCCAAGAGTTGTGGGTTCGATCCCCACCCAGGACAAACATTCGTATGATGAATACTTGTGTTTGTTCTGTGTCTGGGTGTTAATATCCAATATTTAAGTATATATTTGTAATACCACTGTTGATTCTGATATCCGTAACACAAGTGCTTAAGCTACTTACCTCGGAGTCAGATCAATGTATGTGATGTAGTCGGAGTCGGATATTTATTTAATGCCGAACGCAGTAACAAAAGCAATGTGATAAATATTCAAACAGATATCTGAACCCATTTATTAGATTAACAGATAAAGCACATTCGGAATTAGTATGTGTCGATGAAATTATTTGTTTTTACATATCTTTCGACTTAAAAATAATGTGCCAACTGTGTTCCTTGGCTAGCTTGGCATGTAGTAAAAGGCGACTAATGGTATATCGGGTTTTGGGCGACGAGCTAGCCACTTGTCAATACTATTTCACAATTTTCCATTTAACCCAGCCCAGTTTTAAATTTGGCGAATGTGGTGAAGGGGTTAGCTGCCCCTTTGACTCTGCCTACTTCTTCGAGAATTACGGGCGTGAAATTATGTATGTATGTATGTATGTATGTATGTATGTATGTAATACCTAAAGGTAAAGCTATGTACCCAATGATATTTGATTCTAACCGAATGTACCTCTGGATTTTTAATAAATCTTTTCCCGTTATATGATGTACGTATTTATACAACTAACTTGGCCGTTAAGGAAAAACATCGGGATCGGCACATTCAAATAATTAAGGATATGCAATCATGATACAATTTATCTCCCCTTGACACATTCGGTCGATATTACGAAAGTCAGGTGGCAGTAGCTTCAATGTAATAACTAGACCTGCGATAGGTATATAGAATTGTCAAGCAGAGAGATAGAACAGGACATAGTAGCGCCGGTAAAATGATGTTAAAATAACAATGTAATAGTTTTGTCAAAATCATCTTCATACATTGTATATTATTTTAAACATTTGCGTTGCATCAACACTAGAAACACTATTGACGGGACTAAACGCGATATGCGTTATGTAGTACATGAGTGAAGGTACATAATGAATATCGTGTTTAGCCCCATTATGGTAAATTTGGCGATGAAAAGAGTAACTATCGAGTTTCTTGCCGGTTTTTTTTGGTAGAAGCTACTTTCCGAATCCGGTGGTAAATTTTCATTTTCATTTGTATGTACTGACGATTTATAAGTGCTTATTTGAGCCTACGTAAATAAAGATAATTTCATTACTAGTTAATCAATTTTTTTTCGTGTGATGAACATGGACATTTGTACTCGAGTCATGGATATTTATAAACGTATTTAAGTATGTCTCTCCGTTCACCTAGTATCCATAGCACAAGCATAAGTTTAGTTTGGAACTAGGGAATTGGTGTGACAGTCTGGAGAATTAATTAAGTTTCAGTCGCGAAAACACGTGTAGGTACATTATCAGTACAATACTCGCATCGATACCCGTCTCATGTGGTCAATGGTGTTAATTACTCATACAACGTTCATGGTTATTTTTAAGTTTTTCTGCTCAGTCCGCATAGCATTACTACATGCTAACTTGCAGTATGTCAATCCGTTAGTTAATTTTAGTTTTATCGTGTTGCTAGGATTTTTTGTTGACAGCTAGAATATAAAAGAACTAGTTTGCGGTTTCGTGTAAATCTCTTATTTTTCTAAGAGAGACATCGCTTATCTGGACAGGAAATTAAATATACAAACAAATATATTATGTAGGTATGTGAAGCAGTTTATTTTGATCATTATCCCGGCAAAACGACGTGCTCGGATTGGCTCCCTATGTTTGACGGGATAGGAGATGCTGATTGGTCGAGAATTGTTTATTTTCGTTTCGATTGGACGATTGTTGGCATTTGGTCAGTAAAAAAACAGACGTGTTCGATAATTTTATCACTGTAAATAAGTAATGTCGAATTGTATTCGACAAGGGGAGTCTAATCTTTATGAAAATGTCATTTGAATTCGCTTTCTAGTTTCGCAAAAGAATAACGAACTTAATACACAATAAAACACAAATAGGATATTTATATTTTTCTATATTTTTACAAGGCAGGTCCTTACCGCCCACACTACAAATACAATTTATGGTCATGAATGATACATACTTACACGTGGTTGTGATAATAAGCTAAATGACAAAAAAAAATCTAGATTATAAAACAATATTGAACTTGTATTTTTTTATTTATTTGTCAAACAAACATTGACGAAGGTACAGTGCATTCAAGTTGCACGTGACGACACGGTTTTGTACAATTTTTACAAAATAGTGACGTCGCAAGCCCCCACTCCAAAACGTTGATGCTCTTTATATTTGTGATTTTTTGTTTATTTGATTAAGCGAAAAATATGTGTCTAGTATATTTGTATAATCTAACTGACAGACTAAATAGAATTATAGCTTTTTAATGCAGTCATCTTCCCTATTAGTATTAGTGTGCAAATTAAAAGAACGGCTGATCATAAGATAACAAGTACATTATAATTAAGATATTAATCTAAGATAGGGTTGAATCGTAATTGTTTAAATCTAATTAAGTAATTGATCAGAAAATACAATCTATGTATCGAGGGAATCGATCACAAAGTGACTTTTTGTGATCAGTTAAATGCGTTTGTCACTCATTTCGAAAATTTGTCGTGAGTGAGTAATAAATAACACATCAAAGATAAGGCACAGCAAAAATGTCGAATTGAAATCATAAATAATAATCCTGGACCAATCAGTCCTGCTTCCATATAATCCAATCTTGCATTAAACCGCCAAATCTGATGAGCCAATCAGAGCGTATCAACTGCAACATCGTTTTGTAGAAACTATTCTAAAGCCAACTAAGCAATCACATTCCCACTCCATTGGTTAAATATGCTTGATAGTAGTAGCACATGATTTATGGGTCAGATTAATTTATAGCTTAGTTACCCAGTATTGGTCTGAGATTAAAAAATAATGTGCCGACTAATGGTGTGTTGAGAATTGGATGTGAAATTTGGTGTGTATGTATTGACTCTGTCTGATTTATCATTTTTAGAGGATAAAAAGTTACTTTGAATAGTTCAATAGTGCATTCGGTAGTGACCCTGCCATTTGCGCCAAGAGTTGTGGGTTCGATCCCCACCCAGGACAAACTATAGTGTGATGAATACTTGCGTTAGTTCTGTGTCTGTGTGTTAATATCCAATATTTAAGTATATATTTGTAATATCACTGTTGATTCTGATATCCGTAACACAAGTGCTTAAACTACTTAGCTCGTACTCAGATCAATGTATGTGATGTTGTCGGATATTAATATTTATTTTATTTATTTACTTACTCTTGATCTGGGTTCAAATTATACGCATGCCAAATTTTCGCTCAATCGGTTTAGTAATGTACGAGGAAGAACACGGAAACATACAGACAGAATTATTATCGCTTTTGTTTTAAAATTAGTAAGGATATGCACGAGAACAAGTCGTAACGTACGAGTGTATTTTATACGTGATATTGTGTAAATTGGCAAATAGCTATGTGGGCGGGAACACTCAGTAATTACTTATAAATTAGACAGACGTTAACTGAAATTGTCACAGTGGGCTGGCTACGCAGCGTTTCAAGACATATTTAATCTGTTCTAAATTGCCTCATTTACATCCATCCAGCTTCTTATATATAGCACAATAGCAGCATTAAACTTGAACATACAATTTTCGACCTTACAACAAATAGTTTAAGAGTGAATTCCTATACTACATATCTATTTGTTGTCTGACTGTATTTGTACATTTGTATTTACTTAAGTACTTCATGGTCGGCTGCAGAATTATTTGAGAATCATTAATGAAGTCATTGTAGTCTGTGTCAAAAAAAGTCAAATTTACGAACATTAAAAAACTTCATCTATTTACTTTAGAGCGGTGGTAGCTCAATGGTAAGGACACGCGCCTCTTAACCGAGGAGTGCTGGTTCAAGCCCGGCACGTACCTCTGGATTTTTCAAATCTATGTACGTATTTATACCACTAGCTCGGCGGTGAGGGAAAACATCGTGATGAAACCTGCAAATTCAAACAACTTTGGATTTGTAACCATGATCCAAAAATTGTCTGGTTCCCCTATCTTAGGGTTGCGAAGGTCAGATCGGCAGTCGCTTCAATGTAATTACCAGACTCGCTAAATCCTGGATCATGGTCTAAGCGGACCCCGTCTAAACATTGGACATAACGCTATGAAGATGATGATATTTACTTTAGAATGGGGACATTGTATGTGAAGTTTAATTTATTAATTGGTATATTGTGTACATGATGTAAAATTAAACACAATAGGTGACTTATATATTTTTTTAGTTCATAAGTTAGAGTATTAAAATAAATTGCTTACTTACCTCGGAGTCAGATCAATGTATGTGATGTCGTCAGATATTTATTATTATTAAATACAGAAGAAAAAATATGTACTTAAGCAATATTTTTTTGTAATCTCAATGGACTATGAAGCTTTTTTGTGTCAATTAACCTACTGCAGCGTTATTTGTTCACAACCATACTCAATTTTAATCAAAAGGCACTGCACACATACCTTATCAATTATAAAAGATATTGCAAAGTTACACAAGATAAAATTTACAATGAGGTTCCAAAAAAGTTTTTTATAAAAGCCTTATAGATATAGTTGGTCGACCCATTTTACAACTATATTGCATGTCCACATGATAAATAGTTTAATTTGTGGCAAATAAACACATACATACATACTGTCACATCTGTGGAACAGGTGGGCAGAATCTAAAGAGTGATAATCTGTTTAAACTACATTCTGCCATAAATAAAATTTTATTGGGTTAAATATTGTCACGGATAGTGCTAGTTATGTGGTATTGCACTATCCTCAATGATAAAAAATTATGAAAGGTGGCTAGCTCTTGGCTAAAAGTTATCGTAACTGCATTAATCAAGAACCAGTAGCAAAAATGTTAATGGACTATCATGGCTACTTTATATAAAACAACATGGAAATACCACCAACAAAATTTTTTTACAAAAAGTAAGTACCTAACGTAACTTCCTTATGTTTAGCAAACACGATTTTGCACTTGAATCTCTCGCAGATGTTGAAATATTAGGCTCTTGTAAAATTGGGCCTACATACTTACAATATTTTATAAATTGTTTTATAGGTTGCAAAGTACTTTGCTTCTTGTGGACATGGACATCTCTGAAATACTCTAGTTTATATTGTGGACTTACTTCACTGTGTTTATTGTGATACAACTTGTTAGTTCAAATGCTATGTCTCAGATAAGATAGAAAGTGTGAATCACTCATACTGGGAATGGAATAGATTAAATTATCTTATAATTGATTACATTTCCCAATATATGTAGGGATTAGTAGATGTTTAAGATTTCCTATCTCACAGTGAAACACTTGAAGTCAATGATTTCTCTGAAAATGCTTCTATTGTCTCACTTGCAAATCTTAGAACTTAAGATTAATATGAGATAAAAGGCCTCAGACTGCATTATATTTTTTTTGTTACTATCATATCTGCTTAAAATTTGACAAAATTACAAGAATTAAGTCTGAAACTCATTATGAACAAAATGGGTGCCTATTTTGTTTATAAAAAAAAATATTCAATGTAAATGAAATTTTAACAATATTTTTTTAGGTTATTCCTTTAAAAACAAATAACATTTTGCATTAAATACAATTTCACACTAATAAATTCGAGGCTACAACACAATTCACAAGTGGATGACTGAAATAACAGCCTTGACAGCAAAACAAACATTCGCTCCTACGTCACGGCATAACCCCGAATCACAGGGTCTGCGGTGTGAACCCACCTTGCCTAGCTTCTCCACGGGCACCATGGAGGGCGGGGGCTTCTCTGTCTTCTCGGCGAGGCCCTGCAGGTCGCCCCCGGACCCGGAGCGCGAGGAGGCGCCGCGCTGGGACCCTCGAGGCGTCGAGCTTCCGCTCCCACCCTCCTTCTCGTAGCTGTGATGGTTCCCCATCCTCACTTATTCACTCCACTAGTTACTCAACTTATTACGAAATTAATCAAGCCCGTTACGCTATTGTGGAAAATCACTCCATGTCCATAGGGCTAAACAAATTGTAAGAAATACGCACGTCAATCGCGTTGATGAATTGACGTTTGTTTGTCGTCAGGGTAATTGTCAACTTTTGACAGTCATTGTCATGTGTCACGGCTGTTGGTCCGAATCATATTGTATTTATTACATGCAGATTCAATCTGCGTGCGAAATAAAGAAGTCCAGTCCTAAAGGCTAAATAAAAGAGTCAACATCCGATGACAGATATTATGCAAAATGTTTGTGAGACTAACGTTTGACCGGGCATTTTGCTGTAAATGATTAGGCGCGTGACGTTGTGCGCCTGCTATCTTAAAAACAGTTTGATGTACAGAAAAATGTAAAAGACAAAAGTTATAGGGAATTTTATTTTATACAATATTAATAATACATTTAAATAGCATTAGAGCTATAGGAAGTGAGATATTTGAAAATAAAACGGTTTCTTTGACCTTTGACCTTCAATATCTTGAGACGTGAACATGAGACTCTATGAGACTTTTATGACAACTTTTAGAACGCCAACATAAAGTTCCATAAAAACATTCAGCTTATTAACTTACATTCCAAGGTTGACCCCCTAATATGACTGGACCAAAGGGATAGTAAAAAGGAAAAAAATGTACAATATGTACCTATTGGTCTATTTTAATGCATTTATTTTTGTTCACATTACCGTACGCGTACCTATTCTAAAATGTGAAACGTATACAAAGCTTACTCAGCAATGGTGCACAAATTAAATTATTTTGATAATCTAGACAAAATTATGAAGCTTAATAAAAAAACGTGGTATTTTATAAAGTTATATCGACTAAGTATTTAATAAATACATTTTTTCACTATAAATCAATATGTAAATAATTGATAAATAAAAAAAGCCTATGCTTCTTAGAAAGCTTAACAATAAAATTATTTACGGATTCAATGACGTTAGAAAAGCGCAATATGAGAATGTTGTTTTAAGTATCTGAAAATAAAACAAAACGTTGATTAAGCACATATAAAATAAAAAAAAAAAAGTAACTTTAGATAAGTCTAACTAAGATGCGTTGCGGTGGGTCGCGGCGAGATCTCTCCCTGCGTCGGAAGGGCCCTCAATTTGGGCCACCCGGTGGAATCCCCCCCCCCCCCTAGCGGCCTAGCGAAGAATTCCTTAGAGGCATCCGCGAAGCCTCAGTCGGCGTGGAGGATGCATCCTGGGGTTTTAGTGGGTATACCCCGGCCGTTACCAGAGAGGGTCTCCTGATGCAGAGGCCCCTGGGAGTCCCACATAACCATTTTGTCCCCCCGAGGCGAGGTAGGATGCGGAACGCATTTCTCCAGGTAAAAAAAAATACGGTATTAACGTACGTTAATACCGTATTTTACCTGGAGAAATGCGTAAGAACAAGTTCCTTGCTCTTAAAGATATAATAACAAAATTACAAAGTAAAAGAGAAGTGTGATAATAAGTTCGTACCCCGCCCATGGTCTGCACGCCGACCGGCGTCATGCCCATGGCGGTGACGCGGATGGGCGTTTGCACGCGCTTCAGCAGGAACAACACCGCCTTCTGGTTGCTCACGCTCATCGACTCCCACGGCACGTAGTACACTTCGTCGATTAGCTTCTCGCTCTAAAATGTTAATAATATTTATTGAAACTTAAAAGCCAGAAGAAACCAGGACGCTTGCTTGACGCTCTGCAGATTACCTACTTAATTAGTTTCGGTGGTAGCCAGTAATCGATATATTGAAAGTTTTTTTTTTATAATAAATATTTCAATAGATAAGTCTTTACATCGAACGATAAGGACAAGGGTTCACCGGAGCAAACTTCCGGATCGGTTGCAACTGTTATTTGTATAAAGTGCCCTTTAAGCCCTAAATTTACTTTAATTTTGTGATTGAAATTAGTTTATGTGGCACTTTAGTTGACTCCGATGGGTACTTTGCAATCAAATCAATGTTATGTCATGTTGTGTAATATGTTAGCAGGCAACTAGCAGCTAGCACTAGCACCTCACAGCAACAGGTACCTCTGATCCGACGATCTCAAACGTGACGGACAGCTGCGTCAGCTGCGCCAAGGTCATCAGCGTCAGCGGCCCGTAGCGTATCAGCGCGTCTTGCTGGGGAAACAAAGACGGACAGAGTGCTTTAGTTGTAAAATCTTTATTTTCAAGGAGAGTTCTCAGCAATTTTTTTTGAAGTTATTAAAGTATTTTGTAAGCAGGTTCTTTTTTAGATTGCTTAGCGATGCAGCGAAATGAAAAGCGCCGAGCCATTAAATCTACTTCTTTCGTTTACTTTCTTGTAATAACTTGATGACTTAATAAGTATAATATTATGATGCATTATAATAATTTTAAAAGATCTTCTTTGATTGTTCGTCCTGATCACCCACCTCGCAATTTCATATCATCTATTTACTTAGTGGCGTACCGTGGGCTAATATAGACGTGGGCGAAGTCGCACCACCGGGGTTCTTTTCTTTCGTTCCCAAGATATACCAAATAAATTGAAGCCCCTTTAAGTGCGAGGCCGTGGGCGAGGGCCTACTTAGCCCACTCTTACTCACTAAATCGAAAGTACAGACCCCTTGCATGCACTCCACGAGAAGCAGACTGAAGCTGACCAGGTGGTACATGTAGTTGAAGGCGAGCATCGGCCCGAAGAAGTTGGAAATATTTTCGGTGAAGCTAAAACACGAAGTAGTATGGTTAAGGAGTCCCTAAATACAAAACAACGCACAAACAAAGATAATGAAGAGATTTTCCAACCGGGAGACGGCAGAGGGGACCTTCAACCTAACACCTCCAAGCGAATAGAGCACCAATCCCTCGGGACAATTTTACTGTTGCTCAAAACAGTTATTTAAATTCTTGATCATCTTCGTCAATTTAAAAGGTAGCTTATTTTTCTGACTAATAAATTATTTGAACACGTAGGGATTAAATTTATAGGTTAATTTGAAAATGTATTATATTATAAATTACAATTAAATAGAGGTATTAGAATCACATAACCAACTTACCTTACTATAAAAAGATGATGTTCAACGCATTTAGTGATCATTTTCTTAATAGTCTCGTTCTCTTGGTCGTCGAAATGCTTGACTATCTCTATCATCATCGGTTTATTACTGCCATATTAATCAAACAATTATGCCACAATTAGTAAACATCAGTACATTATAACAGTCCTTCATGAAAAACTGCCTCTTTACCGTTTAATATTTTTGCAATATTTAAACGAATAATCATCATCATCCTCAACCTCAAAGCGTTATGTCCCGTGCTTAAACGGGGTCCGCTTAAAACATTATCCAGGATTTAGCGAGCCTGACAATAACGTTGAAGCGACTGCCGATCTGACCTTCGTAACCATTATATAGGGGTTGGGAAACCTAAAAATTTTTGGATCATAATTATACATCTATGAATATGCCCGTTTCATCACGATGTTTTCCGTCAACATTCGCTTTAAACGATTGTTCAAACGAGGGGAATACTGAAGACTTAAGCGCAAGTCCTAAATTTCCCATTCTTAAATATTTTCTTGCTTATTTTTAGGCTATGGAATTTATGATACATACATTCATAAAGTCACTCCTTATTCCCATGGGGGTAGGCAAAGATCACATCCTTCTATTTGCTACGATCCTGGTTTAAATACCATCGACCTTTGGAATTTATAATAAGTTATGAAATGCTTACCCCGCTTTTGGCGTGAAATTAGTTAAGTTACATACATAACATCACGCCATATAATCCCCGAAGGGGTAGGCAAAGTCAAAAGGGTAGTATGACCCTTCCACCACATTCAGCCAAAAGTAGATAGGTTAGATGGAAAATTGTGAAAAAGTAGTAACAAGCGGTTAACCTGTCGCCTACACAATCATACCCAAAACCCGATGAACGAACCCGATACCATTAGTCGCCTTTTACGTGATGCTAGGTAAGAACCACAGTTGGCATATTATTTTCAAGTCCCAGTCCAACATGAGATAGTGGGCTGGGTTGGATGGCAAGCTGTGAAAAAGGAGTGAGAAGTGGTTAGTTCGGCGCCTACACAGTCACATAACCAAAAGCCCGTAAATCATTATCCGCCTTATACGACATGCTAGGCAAGAACCACAGTTGGCATATTCTTTCTTTAGTCCCAGATCAACATGGGCCAAGTCCCAGACCAACATGGGAATAAATTTATTAAGTTAAGATTTTATAATGGAATCATTGAACCCAAACTATGATCTTGCCAATAATATATTAAACCTAAATCTGGTTAAGGAGGCTAGGTGGCCCTTTGATTCTGCCTACCTCTTCGGGAATCACGGGCGTGATGAACTGCAATAACACAGACCTCCGCCGATACCCCTGCAGGTCCTTCATCTTCCGCGGTACCGGGAAGCTGTTCAAGGTGTGCACCAGCATGCGGATGTGGCCGATGATCTGAATGACCATGAGGCAGAGCGCCAGGTCCATGGTGCAGATGATGAACGCGCACACGTACGAGATGAACACGTTCATCAGCGTTGACAGCAGATAGTGGTCGTCCTGATCGAAGCCCGGGAACCGGTAGTGGACGGAAAACTCCATCTGTTATGGGAAGAATATGTCCTTTACACATAATAAGAAGGACCTCTATATTCAAAATCTTGAATCCGCTATTAAATAAAATGTAATGGAGGTGTGATCAGAGACTCGATATTCGTTGTGTACATACATACATACATACATACATACATACATACATACATACATACATACTTACATACATACATAACACCACGCCAATAATCCCCGAAGGGGTAGGCAGAGGCAAAGGGGCAGCATGCCCCTTCAACCACATTCAGCCATAAATAAAGTTCGTTCGTTGTGTAGTCCGGTTAATTTAGACATTCGAAGGTGCATAAAGTCCCAACAAGCTGAAAATCAGTAAAATTGTTCAAAACATAATTATAAATAATATTTAAAGGTTCCCCATCATTCCCGTGTATGGAAAAAAATAAATTTAAGGTCAAAGGTTAAGAAAATTAGTTTTTTGCGATAATTAGCAAAACGGTAAGTTTTATCATAAAACACCTTCAACAAAAATTGTAGATCATAAAATTATATATAAAAAATTTATCAATATTTTTTTTCCTACGAGCCACCGTTTCTGAGATATAACGATTCAAAACATGACTCGCGCTTACTAGGAATTCCTCGTTTATGGGGGATAATTGCACACCCTAATCCCCAGCACGGAGGAGTATCAACGGGTTGCCCGGGCCTCTAGGCCTGGGAGAGCATGCTGATTCCTTACGCAAATTTTTCATTGAATAACGTGTCTGAAACAGATCAACGGAGCGCAGACCATCTGACCTTACTATGAGCAGTGTCGGCCTGCGGGCAGATTTGGGTTAGTTCAAGATCAAATATTTGGAACTCCGTAGAAATGAACGAAAATTGGTGTTAAGGGCGTCACTGCCGCCTAGGAGCCCTCTCATTTAGAATCAGGAGTGCCCCTTACCCTTTGCACTTGAAGTGGCCGCTTTGTCTGCCCTATGACCGAGGGGCCTTGACTATGAGGCTGCTTCTCTTGCCCATATCTAACTGCACTTACACACTTAGTATGTAGGTCCTGTTAAGCAGGTATCATACCGTAATGTTCTCCGAAATATCATCGCGGAACACGCCGTGCCGGTAGTTGTGGTAGAGCGGCGTCAAGTTGAACGTGATCACGCCCGTCACCGACAGCCCGATCATGAACACCGTTAAGTAGTGCGAGATGCGGTTCGTTTTCTGGTACATCTGCAGTTAATGCGCACACCGTTAGTCCCTTACCGCTCATCCTCCGCTATTAAAACAGTGTCTTAGCGTGGCCTCCTATGGGGCCCAATTTTTTTTTCCCCAAGAGTACTGATTTGTTAATTTAGTAATGAATTGGCTACCTCACTCAAATATTCTTTTTTGGCCGTAAATATACATAAAATCACGCCCATAATCTCCGAAGGGGTAGGCAGAGTTGAAGGGGCAGCAAGTCTCTTCAACCACATACTACCAAAAATAAAGCCGTTTGTCTCTGCTTTTTCACCCCACAAACCCCGTAAACTATATTACTCGCCTCTTACGACATGCTAGGCAACATTCTTTTTTTTGTTCCAGATCAACGTGGGCCAAGTCCCAGACCAACGTGGGCCATAAATAATCTGTATTTTTGCTTTTTTCTAATACTCGAAAAATTACAAAGCACTTGTCCCATGATTACAATTTCACAATCAGAAGTCAGTTATCAACTTGTACATAGTTTCGTTGTAGACGGACTAAAGGTATATGGCATTATCGTACAGACTTAATTGAGGTTTGGATCTTCGTCTTATATGATTAACCAGATACTTACCTCTTCCGAAAATTCGCTTTTGTCTCTGAAGTGCATCAAATGGAATTTCGTTATGAACTCCCTGAATATAGTCCCATATCTTGTGAAACATGATAGGACAGCTCTGAACTGGAAACAAAACAATTTTTGCGAGGCAATTACGAAAATAAATACTTAAAATTCCACTTAGAGCATACTGCTCTAGTGTTTTGCCGGTCTAAAAGTTGTACTTTGTAGTTAATGCAGCATAAACTTACTTGCGCCCAACAGAGGGGGCTCCGAATACTCCTGTGGTATGCCTGCATGTCGAAGGAGGCGACTGAAAGGGCCTTTGGGGTTGTGGAGTGTCTACGGGGGGGCCTGCATTCACTTCGTTCAAGCAGCCCCAGAGAAGACGACGACACGTGGATCCTCGTCCGCTAAATAGGATGGGGTGACACTGTGGTCTGTGCCCTCATAAGCACCGCGAGGTGTTCTGGGGGCGAGGTTGCCTCACCCTCGAGATGGGCCGCATGTTACGCCGCAGCCGATGATAGGCTGCGGCGTAACGTAGTTTTCACGAAGAGTCCCGCAGTGGGGAGCCTGGAACCTGCGCCACGCCCGAATGACCACCGTGAGGTTTAGTTGGTAGTGGAGTATTTTTCCCAGACAGCTCTGAGCCCGACACACCCTGGTAGGCCGAATCTAGGATAAAGTACTTGGACCGTGCGTACTTACTTACTGTACAGGTGCATTACATGTATAATTTGCGATTCCTGTGCTTACTTATTTACTTCGTAGTTGTCGATGTAAATAGCATAAAATGATCATTTTTTTTTTTTTGACGTGGTGAGTTGCTTTACGCACCCTCACCCTACCCGGGGGGGGCAGGGTGGTGTGTGGGACTCCCGGGGGACCTTGAGTAAGGGTCCCCTGCTCCGGCCAAGATGGTAGTGGCCGGGGTATACCCACTAAAACACCGCGGTACCCCTCATCGCCTGAGTGGAGGTGAGATGTGGGTGACTCGGCATAGCCTTAGCTTCCACATTCACCTCCGGCGACCGGCCTGCCCTACTCGGCGGGCACCTCTGCCCCCCCCCAACTATTCTTATCTGAGGAAAGTTTATGAACCTTATGCAAGCTATCCGTATCGATTGGTGACCTCATGATTTTATTCGCAACACATCGAATACCAGAGGGGCTGGCAGGCAGAACTGGTATAGTAACTCACCAAGACCAAAAAGGTCAATGACAGCGCAATATAGACGTCACCCAAGATGTAGAACGAAAGCTCGTGAAAGCCATCGTGGATAAAGAGCAGCTCGCTCACGATGAGCGCGCAGGACTGCAGCATGAGGTAAAGTGTGTAGAGGGGCAGGCGGCGCGCGCGGCCCGCCATGGCGTCGCCCGGCCACGCGCCCACCGACGTCAGCATCAGCCGCGTGTACCGCATGTAGCTGAGCGACATAGGGTCAGCAGCCCTTGAACGTAAAAATACAAACATACATACATCCCTTCATAGCCGTTATCCCCGAAGGGTTCGGAAGAGTCAACACATGCAGCCAAAAATAAAACTGGGCTGGGTTTCTGGTGCCTAGCTCGTCGCCTACATTGTGTAGGCCGCGTACTGACAGTAGTGTGGAGTAATGACAAGTGGCTAGTTTATCGCCCACACTATCACATACCCAAAACACGATATAGTCGCCTTTTACGATATGTTAGACAAGGAACACTGTTTGCACATTTTATTAAAGTCCTTAATCAATGGTGGGGTTCAAGTTAATTCGGTAGGGGACTAAGTGAAGAGCGAATGAGGCGGCCTGCTGAGCATCTTCGAATCCACGAGGGCTCCAAACGTCTACTACTGATTAGCATTCCCTTTGATACTTTCAAAATGTAGGCGACACTACTAGTACTAGAGCCTCGTTCAGCTTTGCCTCCCTAGGCCTCTGATAGACTTGGACTGCCACTAGGTCAATCGTTAACAGGCTCGGTTTTACGTGAATAGTTGAACGACGAAAATTTGCTGTTTAGATATTTAGGCAAAAATCGAGTTGGGTTAGATGGAAAACTATTAAAAACAGTGAAAAGTGGCCAGCTCACTGCTTGTGTATGGCAATGATTTGTAACCACCACGCGGTTTTACGTGACAAGCCTAATACTAGAGCTTCTCTTAGATCTTAAAGCATCTTAAACCTTGAATTGATTTTTTTCTTAGATCCGTAAAAATGTTAAACAACTCGTTTAACAATAACATTAACATTCATCCAGTGCCGGTTTTGGGGGGGTCTCCAAACTCCGATAAAAAGGCAGGTAGTAACATTTATCCAAGATTGAATTCCGTGACTTTTTTTGTGTTATTAATATGTAGGATAAACAAATTAAATACAGCTTTTTAGTACTAGTAGTAAGGTACTTACTTTTTATTGTCGATCATGTTAGAGCAAGGAAAGTATATCGCTTGATATTCACTTAGAAATGTTACTTCAAATGAAATAATATTTAAACAATGACTTGAAAGACAATGGGATTGAACCAGGTGCATGCTAATTTCAACTATCAATTAAGTTGATTAATGTGCCAATATTGATATGTTTATGTCTTTATTTTCATATAATTGTCATGCATTTTCACTGAAGAAATAATTAATTGAGGTTATTTAATAAACTGCTATTAAATGAATAGACAGCTATTTTAAACATTTCCAGGTCTTTATTGAAATTATCATAATCAATATCTAAACAGCCTTGAATAAAAGTGGAAGAAATATTGGACTTAAAGAACAAATAGACAATTTTCTAATAAAATTCACAAAATGACAACGTGGTGCTAATTAAATTATTGTCTTGGAAAGAATTTATAAATATTCTGTAAGAGACGATTACTTAGATGCCTTGATGACATGTTTGTAACGTAAGTAGGTGGTATTTGGTAAGGTTGGACAAGCTCGATGGCGCATTTGGTAGTGACCCTGCCCCATGCGCCAAGAGTTGTGGATTCGATCCCCACCCAGGACAAACATTCGTATGATGAATACTTGTGTTTGTTCTGTGTCTGGGTGTTATTATCTAATATTTCAGTATATATTTGTAATACTACTGTTGATTCTGATATCCGTAACACAAGTGCTTAAGCTACTTACCTCGGAGTCAGATCAATGTATGTGATGTAGTCTGATATTATATTATATTTGGTAAGTCATACATACATATATACATACATACATACATACATAGCACAATAGGGGTAGGCAGAGTCAAAGGGGCAGCAGGCCCCTTTAACCACATTCAGCCAAAAACAAAACTGGGCTGGGTTAAGTGGAAAATTGTGAAAAAGTAGTGACAAGCGGCTAACTCATCGCCTACACAATCACATACCCAAAACCCCATATGCCATTAGCCGCCTTTTACGACATGCTAGGCAAGAAACACAGTTGGCTTGGCACCTTTTTTTCTAAGTCCCAGTGAATAACTGCCTGGTTAAGGTCGCAACCCGTGGTACTAATTAAAATTAAAATCCCACAAATATAATATGCACACACGGGTTTATTGGATAATTCTCATTTACAAAAACACCTTAAGACTATATATAGATCCGGAGAAACGTTTCGCTTGCGCGATCTAAGATACACGCAGCGCCATCTATTGACAGCGTTGCGGAACCATATTTACTATGGAGCTGTACATTACCGCCCACCAAGGACAAATTGGCAAATTGTCCTTAAAAAAAAATAGCCTTAGGATAATTTCCGCCCACCATGACGGCCACAATTAGTCATTGATGAGCATATACACATTATATTTCATAAACATTAAACTTTTTATGTATAACTAAACTCAACAAGAAAAAAAAACAAACAATTCACTAACACTAACTAAAACATTTTATAAAACATTCAACTCATCACCTTAATAGTAAACAACAACAAAATATGTTACTCTACTAACTTGAGCACTAGAACCAATTTTACCTTAACATAAATAAACCCAAAGACAACCAACACCAGGATTGTCTCAAAAACTCATTGTAAAATCAATAAACTATTAGTAACTTAAATTACAAACAACAAAATAATAACATTTTTATACGCGTAAGTTCATTCATTCGGTCACTGGTAACATGCACAATTTATTTGCAGGTCTTTTAATATTAGCATTTTTAGTTTTTAACGTGACCACTCTCGTAATTCCATCACGACCTGGATGGAGTTCTATAATTTTACCATAAAGCCAACGACATGGGGGGAGGCCGTCCTCCTTAACCAAAACGATATCTCCAATTTTAGGCTGTGGCACTTGCTGCGACCATCTATATCTATGAAAGAATTGGTTTAAGTATTCCCGCGACCACTTACGACAAAACTCTTGAGCAATGCGTTGAGTGTATTGCCATCGTCTCAGTGACCCTACATTTGAAGTTTCATAGTTGTAATCTGGTGCTGTCACCAATGGTTCCCCAATCAGAAAGTGACCTGGAGTTAAGACATCTCCATTCTCGTTAACACTTTCTAGTCTTGATAAAGGCCTAGAATTCAAACAAGATTCTACCTGTGCTAAAACAGTTGACATTTCCTCATATGTCAATGTGGAATTACCGATAACCCGTTTTAAATGATGCTTTACCGACTTTATTCCCGCTTCCCATAACCCACCAAAATTAGGTGCGTGTGGCGGAATAAAGTGCCACGTTGTAGAATTATTTGCTAGACTTTCGGCTATTTCAGACAACATACTTCCTTTCTCATTAGAAAATAGTTTAGTTAATTCTACCGAAGCCCCTACAAAATTAGTGCCGTTGTCACTCCAAATATCTTGGCAACGACCCCTCCTAGAAACAAATCTTTTAAATGCTAAAATAAAACCTTGAGCTGTAAGATCGCTAACTGCTTCTACATGAACAGCCTTTGTGGACATACAAACGAAAAGGCAAATGTAGCCTTTGAACGACTTATGACCACGACCTTTAGATGTTCTCATTTGAATTGGTCCCGCAAAATCTACGCTGCTGTGCAAAAATGGACGAGCTGGAGTGGCCCTAACTGGAGGAAGCTGCCCCATCAACTGTTGGTAAGTACGCCCACTATTTTTTACACAGTCTACGCATTTTCTAACATAAGCTTTTACTAGTTGCTTTGCGCCTATTATGAAATACTTGCTACGTATATAATTAAGGGTTAATTGCGGACCACCATGCAGTGTTTGTTTATGAGCATCTGCAATAATCAACACGGTAAGTTTTGAACTTTTTGGAATAATAATTGGGTGTTTTCTATTTTGCTTCAACTCAGATTCTTCTAACCTGCCACCAACTCTCAAGATATTATTATTATCTAATATTGGATTTAGTGACTTTAATGAACTATTCTTCTTTATTTCCTCTTTCTTCTTTATCAATTTAATTTTCTCTTCAAAATCAATACTTTGTTCTTTCCTTATGCATATTTCTAAAGCTTCATTTAATTCTTTAGATTTTAAGTATCCTGTCTGCCTTGAACATCTCAGCTTTTTCATCTCTAAAAATCTTCGACAATATGCTATGACCCTTATTAACTTAGTAAGTGAAGAAAACTTCTCCAATATATTTATTGCATTTTCTTCATTTTGAGCTATATGTACCTTAATTGCTTCTATTTCAGTACTTATATTTATAGGCTTTTTATATATTATTTCTTTTTCCCACAGAAAATTAGGTCCCTTTAACCATAATAATTGATTTTTCAGGTTAGCTGGAGATACTCCTCTAGATGCACAATCCGCTGGATTCTCTTTAGTCTTCACATGAGCCCATTGCTGAGGATCCATAGAGGTAAGTATTTCAGAAACACGATTTGCTACAAACACTTTCCATTTACTAGGTAAATTATTTAGCCAAGCTAACACAATAGTAGAATCAGTCCATGCATGAATGTTGGATCTCTCTATATTCATAATTTTAGCTACATCCAAAAGCAACCTCGTGACTTCCACAGCCCCACAAAGCTCCAATCTTGGAATGGAAACCTGTTTGATAGGCGCTACCCTAGATTGGGCTGCAACTAAAGATACATGAATTTTACAATTTGAGTCCATTGTTCGCAGGTAAACTACAGCAGCATATGCAATTTTAGATGCATCGCAAAATCCATGCAGTTCCCGTTGGATATCGTTCTCACTTGAACCAACCCATCTTGGTATTTTAACATCCGTTATCTTCATAAGTTCTTCTCGGTAAGTACACCATTCTTTTATAATCTCATTAGGTACTTCTTCATCCCAAGTAACTCCCGCTATCCACAGCTTTTGTATCATTGTCTTAGCTACTATAATACATGGTGTGATCCAACCTAGAGGATCAAACAAACGTGAAATATCGGATAATATTTTTCTTTTTGTTATAGGTGATTGCAGTTCCGGTAAATGTACTTTGTAGCAGAAATGATCAGCGTGACGTTCCCAGGTAAGTCCTAAAATTTTTATTATTTCATCCATCTTTATATTTATAGCATCCTTTGATTCCCGAGCACCTTTCCTTTCCTTGTCCTTCGTTTCCTCATTTTCTATCATTTTCAGCAATGCTTCATCGTTACTTTTACATTTTTGTAATTCAAAACCAGCTTCTCTTAATAAACCTTTCATTTGACTATACATTTTCATACCTTCTCTTGCAGATTCACATCCACACATCAAATCATCCATATAAAATTTATTAGTTACTTTTTCAGCGGCAACTGGATATTTAACGCCTTCATCAACTGTCACTTGTTGGAGTGCTCGTACCGCTAAAAACGGAGCCGACGCTGTGCCAAAGGTAACCCTAAGTAATTTATAATCTTTTACTTTTCCAGTTTTACGATCTCTCCACAACAACCTTTGAAAGTCTGTGTGCTCTTCGTGTACCTTTATTTGCCTGTACATTTTCACTATATCCGCTGTTAAACAAATGCGTGACAATCTCCACTGTAATATAAGGTGCCTCAAGTCTGGTTGAATTGTTGGACCAACCAGCAAATCATCATTTAGGGATTTACCATTTTTACCTGGTTGAGAAGCATTGAAAACAATTCGCATTTTAGTTGTATCTTTGTCTTCTCTTACGACTGCATGATGAGGTAAGTAAAATGATTCATCGCGTTTATCATCAGGTTCCTTTACTTCTACCATATGTCCCATATCTAGATACTCTTCCATTACCTTTTGATAACTTTCCTTAAATTTCTCATCTTTCTCAAATCTTCTCTCTAACTGTTTTAATCTTCTCTCAGCTATCTCCCTCGTTTCACCTCTTTTACACTCAGGATCTTCCGTTCTAAAAGGCAATCTAACCACGTACCTTCCATCTTGATCTCTAGTTGTCGTTTTCTTGAAAATCTCTTCACATTTTTTCTCTTCTTCTGTATACGACTGTTCTTTGGTTAACCCTATTCCTGTTTCTAATTCCCAGAATTTCTTCAACATCTCATTATCATCGTATAAATGACAATGTAATGCTACAACACCTCCAGTTTGGTTAACTCGTGAATTAACTGTACCAGACAATATCCAACCTAGACTGGTGGATTGAGCTATAAGTAAATTATCTGGTGTTTTCACTATACCCTCCTCAATTACCTGACTATAAACCTCTGCACCTAATAACAAATCTATCTTATTAGGCCGATAGTATTGTGGATCAGCTAAGATAATTTCATTAAAGTTTACGAAATCTATTTTCTCTACTTTCCTAGCTGGCAGAAAAGAAGTTATAGATTTTAACACGTAAGTAATAACTACATTTTTGTTTACCCTAGACTTTATTTTCATATTCACTGTAGCCTTGGACACTAAACCCTTATCTCCACCTACACCTAAAATTCTACCTTGAATCGGTGTTCTCTTTAATTTCAAATCATTTACTGTTGATTCTGTCACAAAATTACCCTGTGAACCCTGATCTAACAAGGCCCTTAACACATAGTTTTCGCCATTTCTCGACTCGGTATTGACTAACGCCGTCGCTAGCAATACCTGTTTAAAATTCCCTGTCGAGAAATTACATGCCACAAAAGCTGACTGATTAGTATCAGCATTACCTGCCTCACTATTAGGCCCCGATCTCTTCGACGAACTATCCTCCCGATCCGCAACCTTAACCTCCTTGGACTGTATATTTTCATTACTTTTAGGATGTAGAAGTGTGTGATGACGACGATGGCACAACTTACACTTAATATTGCTAAGACAAGACTTCGCCCCATGGTTAGCACCTAAACAATTATAACATAAACTGTTAGTTTGCACAAAATTACGACGTTGGTCAACATGTTGATTGGCAAACTTTCTACACATGTTGATTTTATGAGTGTCCGAACAAAATTCACATTGGTTTTTAGTAACATGAAGTGTTTTAAACTTTACATAACTATTATTATTATATGAATTATTATGCGAATTATTATTATAAACATTTGCCGGTCTATTTGACATTGTTTTTGTATCTAAAAATTCAAGAGCTCTGTATCTATTAGTGAGAAAATCTTTAAATTGTTCAAAAGTAGGTAATTCTTCAGATGATGTACTATTCGTAATATTAAATTCCCACTGTTTACGACTTTCAGAATCTAATTTTAAACATAAAATATGTATCACAATAATATCCCAATTATTAGTATTTATTCCTAAATTATTTAACCCACTTAAGCAATCATTTGTTGTATCAATTAATTCTTTTAATGCACTAGAAGACTCTGTATTAATATTTTTCTGACTAAGTAGCCTTTTTAAAATAAAATGTGATAAATACCTTTTGTTATCATATCTAGATTTTAACTGTGTCCAACATCTATCATAATTAGCCTCGGAAATTGGTATTTGCCTGAGTAATTGCTCAGCCTCACCTGATAATGAACTCTTAAGATAATGCATTTTTTGTACATTATCCAATTTAGAATTATTGTGGATCAAAGACATAAACAAATCTCTAAATGTAATCCATTCAGTATACTTTCCTGAAAACGTAGGTATTACAATTTTAGGTAACTTAAAGGATTCACTTACGTTTGACTTAACTCTTTGTGGTGTTTGCTCCATAGCCTCGGACCACTGCTCCTGACTTTTTACAAAACTATTTAACTCGGATTTTAACTCCGTTTTATAATCTGTATAAATTTCCTGTACTTGATCATACACATCTTTTTTAATATAATCATCTTCCCTTAAACTTGACCCATATGTTCTAATTAACTCTTTATGTGTTTCGGTAAATTCAACCCATAACGACTCTAATGACTCTAATCTAGTTTGACAATAAGCTTCAGTAATACGCTCCTTTGGAGACTTCTTATAATTTTTCCTAGCCTTATATATTTTTTCCCTAATATCCATTTGTAAATCAATAGCAGACTCCATTGTGTAAATTTAAATTAAAGTAATAAATGTAAACAAAATAATTAAATCTTACCAAATCTCACAAGCAAACAAAGAAGTGTAAACAAATTTCATACGCAAAAACAATGAATTCATCAACATAAATACCTAAATTTTATCATATAATTTTAAAGTAGAGTATTTTTTAATGATTAATCTCAATTAACAAAAATTACAACAATTGCAAAAATTTTCTAAGTCTTTTTAACTTATTAAATTCGGGCCGAAATCAGGCATGGATTCCCCGTCTCAACCACTTTTGCTTAAAATTAAACTAACACTTAACTAAATTACTAAATAACACAAGTCAACAAAAAAAATATTTTTCTTTAAGTCTGTTATTTAGTGAATATTTTCTGATTGTATACATCGAAAAAAAAGCAGAAACTCCATTTATAATAAATAAAGTTTGCTTTTGTACCTTTACACAATGTAAAACGAATATTATAGTGTTTGAGCAGTTTTTTTTAGGAGCCGTTGCATATAAGATACAGGAGAGGGGTAAGGGGGGTTGTAGGTGTAAAGCGGGAGTGACAAACTGTCAACGGCAGTGTGCTCGTGCGTTTTGTAAAGGAATAACCTATTTTGTGTCGTGAGGCCTAAAATGTCTTCCAAAAAGTGCAAAAATTCCGTGGACTCTTTTTGTTATATTTGCGGCGAATTCATTAAAGTGAGAGCCAAAAAAATTTGTTTGTCGTCAAATACGAGACTTTGTGAAGCCTATGAAGAAAGGCAGAGAATTACACGGAGCTTATTACTGATATGCTTCACAACTTCAAAATTATGGGTTGCAGAATGTCTTTGAAAGTCCACATGCTACATGCTCATTTGGATAAATTTAAAGACAACTTAGGTGCATATTCGGAAGAGCAAGGGGAACGTTTCCACCAAGATGTAATGAACTTTGAAAAGCGTTATCAAGGACAATATAATGAAAACATGATGGGTGACTGCATTTGGGGGCTCATACGAAAAAGTCCCAACTTACACAGAAGAAATACCAAATCTGTTCATTTTTAAAGTCTTTTTTGTATTCTTTTCTGTATTTGTGGGTTTATTTATGCCGTCTTGTATAATTAAAGTCAATAAAAATATGTGAATTCAAAACTGTTTTCCTTTTACATATAATTGAAATTAAAAAATAGAGCTTTTTCATAAAAATTAAAATTTCGTTTTAGTAACTACAAAAGCAAACTTTATTAGATAAAAATATTTTTTCTTTAATGAGTTAGGCATAAGTAATCAAAATCAGAGGTACAGAACTCAGACTCAAAATTCGTGTTGACTTGTGTAATTATTCTAAGTGTAAAATTATCAGCTAAAATTTTCTTAGTCCAAATTTTCTTATCACTGACTTTACAAATCACAAAGTTAATCTTCTTTAATTAATAAGGTTCAAATTCCTTTGGCAAATCTTGAATAAATTGAAACACTCACGGTTGGTTGTCCCTTTCACTCACTCGTGACGTACACTCGCGCCGTCCTTTTTCCACACCTCCAGACACCAGGATCCTGACGGCACCTCCTCATGAGCACCGTCCCGAAGTTCAAAGCCGGATTCACCACCAAGCTCGAACTCCTGCTGCAGCAGCTCCAAATCTTGCAGCTGACCTGCTTCCTGCGTCCCTTAATCCTCCAAAAACCGCGCGTCACTACCCGGAGTACCCGGACGACTTCCGATTTAGGTCGAGCAATACCTAATCCGGCACGATGGACCATGAATAACCGCCTGGTTAAGGTCGCAACCCGTGGTACTAATTAAAATTAAAATCCCACAAATATAATATGCACACATGGGTTTATTGGATAGTTCTCATTTACAAAAACACCTTAAGACTATATATAGATCCGGAGAAACGTTTCGCTTGCGCGATCTAAGATACACGCAGCGCCATCTATTGACAGCGTTGCGGAACCATATTTACTATGGAGCTGTACACCCAGACCAACATCGGACAATCGGTAAGTCATCACGCCCGCTATTCCTGAAGGGGGTGATATAGCTCAAGGAGCATAAAACAAAGAGCCTAAATCTCCTTAAGCCCCATTTAGCCCAAAAATTAAGTTAAGTAGGATTACCTAAGTAGTTGGAAAATTACGAAAAAGTGAAGACGAGTGGCCAGCTCGTCGCCTACGCGATTACATGCCCAATATACCATTAGTTGCTTTCTACGATATACTAGGCAAGAGACACCGTTTAGTACATTCAAATTGTTATGAAAAGCTCGATGGCGCATTCGTTAGTGACCCTGCCCCATGCGCCAAGAGTTGTGGGTTCTATCGCCACACAGGACAATGAAAACTTGTGTTTGTTCTGTGTCTGGGTGTAAATATCCAATATTATTTATGTATATATTTGTAATACCACTGTTGATTCTGATATCCGTAACACAAGTGCTTAAGCTACTTACTTACCTCGTAGTCGGATCAATGTATGTGATGTAGTTTGATATTTATTAAAATTATTTATAAAAAATTATTTATTGTGTCCCAGACCAACATGGGACCAAATAAAACAACCAAGCGCAATTTTTTATTGAATGTTGCTAAATCGGCTAGCTGGCCCTTTGACACTGCATACCCCTTCGGGGATTACGGGCGTGATGTTACGTATATACGTAAAAAGCATGAAGCCGAGTTACAGGAACTTTTTTTAAACAAACATGTTGTTGTGGACGACTTTTACGATGTTGCACGTCATAAACCTTATATGTGGGTCACCAAAAGCGACAACAACCGGTCCTGCGCCGCGCCGGCCTGCTCGGGGGTCGCGATGGTTGCGTCACTCACGAGCTACGACGTCACGAGGGCCGGTGAGTCCTCTGCTACCATTTAGGAAATTTGTAACAGGTGTAAGTTTATTTAATTTAAGTAACAGTAGCATGTTCTAGGATATTCGGATATCGGCATCTGGAGAAGTAATGGAGTTCTAGTCTAGTTTAATATAATATGATACTTTTTCTATTACAATTAATTATTATCTACGGTACGGAACCCTAAAAAGTAGATTCATACATACATACGTAACATCATACCCATAATCCCCCAAGGGGTAGGCAGAGTCAAAGGGGCAGCATGCCCCTTCACCCACATTTAGCCAATAATAAAGCCGGGGCTGATGAAAAATTGTAAAAAAGCAGTGACAAGCGGCTAACCTGTCGGCTACACAATCACACACCCAAAAGCCGATATACCATTAGTCGCCTTTTACGACATGCTAGGCAAAAATCACAGTTGGCACATTCTTATTTTTTGTCCCATATCAATATGGGCCAAGTCCCATGCCAACATAAGACAAAAAAAGAAGATACGCCTGTTTAATTTCTTCTTATCAAACTCCTAGCTGCAACACCTTGCCATTAATATTGCTCAGGCGCGTAGGGCACATAATTTATGATTAACTTTACGTAATACACATATTAATCAGTAGTTACCTAAAGAGGTGTTTCGCATTGCACGTCATTGCGGTTTGATAATCGGCCGCAATCTCGTTAACATTCAGCCGCAATGTAACACGTTACAGTGAATCTATTCTACTTTTTTTTTGAGAGGACATCGGTATTAGGCTGTACTACCTACCGGACTGGCGGGGGAGCGGGAAACTCTCACCCCTAAGGCTATTCTCCCTAAATTATTGCGTGTTATAAATGAAAGTCCTGAGAAATTGCATTCGTTCGGGCTTAAGTAAGTATCTCAGAAACTATAGTGAACGGTTATTATGTGCTATTTTCACAAATTGAAAAAAGAGTCGTCTGGGGATTCTTAAGCTCACAAATGACAAGTACTGTTGTGTACCTGATGCTTAATGTCGAAATTGTTATGTTGAAAAATAAACTTATTAACTTAGCGATGTACTGGTCTTCAAATATATTTAACACCAACGTTGTGGCTGTGTAAATTATACATACGGACATAATGTGACGCCTTTTTTCCATGGAGGTATGCAAAGATACCATCCTTCCATTAGCTACGATCCTGACGCACACCTTTCACTTCTTCTACATTCATAAGTCGTTTCATGCACGCTCGTCGGTTAAGGGTGCTTTTTACCTGACCTTTTATTATTACATTCGACTGGCCCCTTGGTCGAGTGGTCAGAGACCCTGGCCACGAAACCAAGGGTCGCGGGTTCGAATCCCGCTAGGGGCAAATGTTTCGTGTGATGAACATGGACATTTGTACTCGAGTCATGGATGTTTATAAACGTATTTAAGTATGTCTATCCGTTCACCTAGTATCCATAGTACAAGCATAAGCTTAGTTTGGAACTAGGGAATTGGTGTGTCAGTCTAAAAAAAAAAAAAACCATTACCAATCTGGTCGTGGAAAGTTTGTCTAGGTCCACCCCTACCGACGAATCAATTTACACTTGCTTTATATGTCTTTCGTCAATCTTCTTTCATCTATCCTCTCAATATATCCAAACCATCCAAGCGTGCCTTTCTCAATTTTAGTCACTACATCTTCTTTCACTTCACATCGCTCTCATTTCTTATTTTATCACTTAGATAACATACTCTCATCTGTACTGCGTTTATCCTACACGCGGTAAGAAGTTTACTTCCGTCTTTCGGAGGCGTGGATGTAGGCGGCATCACTGTCGCCGCCTGCGCTGTGGTTGCAGTGGGGAAATAGCCGTCGCGCGTCAAAAACTGGATCACCGAACAAAGTTGGCGTTTCTAATTTTAATGCAACAATTACTGGCTAATTGTCAGCTTATTCTAAAGATTTCAGCTCACTCGCATGTCAAATTAGCGCGCCGTAATTAATCTATCGTTAGTTTTTACACGGCTAAAGCTAGAAATGTAATTTTAGAGCGAGGATTGATAAATAAATAACATCGTACAACATCGCATACACATATTGATGTTATACATACGTAATTTGTTGTTTGATGTAAATAATTGTTTGATCAAAATAAATGATTTTGACTAAATCAGTGATTTTGTAAATGAATATTGACAGTTTTGTAATACTGATCAAAACAAAGCTCACGTTTCATGGTAAAAAAACATTATGGAAGCGTTTTTATTAAGATTAAGTTATTAGAAATACCTCACTTCGGGAGAGGGTGTAATGTTAATGGCCGAGATACAGGATCGGACCTTATTGTATTACGTTTGACTTTGCCTACCCCTTCGGGGATTGCGAGCGTGATGAACATGAAGATTAGTATGTATTAATTGGTACTTCCAAACATTGTCGCACTGGAGATCCCATCTAGATACCTCCACCCACCACGTGTACCTACTACTACTCTTGACACAGAGACATACCACTGTGTCAATAAGGTAGATGTCCAGTTCCGTGGGTGGCTACGTACGTCAGTGCTGACAGCGAATACCACACTCGGTCCGAGTTCAGGAGCGTTGCGACACCGCCCGAATCTGTGCTCAGCGCGAATGTTTGCCCGAATTATTGCTAATTAAATGTCGTATACTTTGAAAGCCACTTAAATTTAACCAACCGTACTCATGTTTGCCTCCTTTGTGGAATGCCACAACAACAGTCGGCCTAATGGTAATTGTTTATCTTAACCAAGCGCGATTCGACCTTAAGAACACACGAGCAGCTTGTCAGGACCAATATACTGGAGGAACTCTTAGCTGTAGCATCTTATATGTGTAGATAGTAGGTTTGCAATGTCACGTATCTGAGTAATCGATTGTCCGACCTGTACTTGCCTGTTTTTGGGTAAGCGGTGGCCACAACCTTTTTGAAGAGAGCGCCGACCTTGGCCTATAACCGCTTGGTTGTCGCTTGCTCGTTGTCGACCCTTTGAGGGCTTTTTTAATCACTTTAAGTCGGCACTGCGTCTTTGTCTGTAAAGTGCTCTCAGAAATCGAACGCAGCAACTTGGAAGCGAAACTTAACGTTTTCTTTCTATTAGGTACCTAGCTCGCTTTGAACCGACTTTATTTTAGCGAAATAAATGCAGCTTCAACGTAGCTCTACAAGCTGTTATCTTTAATAACCATGGCTGGGGTTTAGTTAAAAAAGACTGGTAACGTCGGGCCTAATTTTGCTCATCAACAAACTTAGCAAAAGTTTAATCTGCAAGAAAAAACGCAAACTTTGGTCAAATAACAAATACGGAAAAAGAGATACTCGGGTTTTGAGTGTGCGATTGTATGGGCGTCGAGGTAGCCACTTGTCACAATTTTTTCACAGATTTCCATCCAACCCAGCCCATTTTTAACCGACTTAAAAAAAAGGAGGAGGTTCTCAATTTGACAGATTTTTTTTATTTTTTTATTTATTTATTGGGTAAATGTGGTTAAGGAGGCTAGCAGCTCCTCTGACTTTGTCCACCCCTTCTTATGTATTGTTACAAATGGGTTGGCGTAGCGCATACACAATCTCAAAAATTACGACAAAATTGGTAACTGCCCAGGAACAACCAGTAATCTTCAAATGAATTAGCAATTATATACAAATAAATACATGTACCTTCATGCTTGAAACCCCCATAAAGAACGAACCCAAAGAACGATAGCTCCTTAAATTGAACCACATAAGATAAGGCAAAAATAACATTTATTAATTAATTTTATTAGCAATTTCGATTTCTTAAAATGCTAATAAAAACAGATCTGGTGCCGAAAGGTTATCAGCAGGTGTAAGTGAACTACGGATTGGGGTAGAGAAGACGGGCCTGGTTCCTCAAGGTGAGGGCCGACCAGCAGCAGACGACTTTGACGGCTTCTGAAGGTGAACTTGGAAACACCAGTGACCACGGACGCGTTACCTGTACAACACGCAGGTTTTTTCCTGTTCGATATATACTATTTCGGCTTCTGTCGATTTTTTAATTTTAACCAAGTTTTAATTTTTATTCTTTAAATACATCACGCTTTCATCTCTGAAGGAGTAGGCAGAGTCCAAAGAGCTATGACCGACTTAACCATATTTAGCCAATAATGGAGTTGGGTTACCTAAACGGAAAATTCTCGCCTACCTAATCACAAACCCAATACCTCATTATTCACATTTACAACATGATAGGCAAGGAAAACACCAAGACTAATATAGGCCGAAATAATTTTAATTAATTATTTCTTTAGTGAAATACTTTTTGCAACTGTTACGAATTTATTTTAAAAGTTGCCAAACTAAAATATGTTTTCACCAGTCCAACTCTCAAAATTTCTCAAAAAAATTACTCAAAATTTCTTCTGACCCGCTCATTTAGCTGAATTACTTGATTTCTATTTCTGTCCGAATTGAGACGCGCGAAGCGTGTTAGACAAAGTGCACCCGGCGAAAGGATACTCGTCCGAGGCGCATTATCTAACGTGTTTCAAAACCGCCGGGCGGAACGCTGCAGCGGCCTATAGCCTGCGCCTGCGCCGCGCCGCGCGCATAGGCCTCTCGTCTCTAGGGCTGGCTGGCACGTAGGAGATTTTAACATATGTGTCGTTCATTATAAAAGTGGTGTAACTCATACTTTTTACTTAATATACTTTCTTGCGTGATAAAATCGTATTAAGTCATATCTTTCATTAAAATAAAAATTCATTTACAAGGATATAATCCATTTTTATAATGTACGACACATATATACAATCACGCCGCCATTCCCAAAGGGGTAAGCAGAAAAGGGTTCAAGTGGGGATCAATCCTTAAAACACATTTGAGATTGAGCTGGGTTAGATGCGGAAAAATAGTGAGAGCAGCTCGTCACCTACATAATCCCAAACCCAACTGATTGGGTACGAGAAGACGGCGGGAGTTGGAGTATATGCACCTGTAAAGAATATGTGGAAAAAAAATTAGCCTCAGGCGGCAGAAATGGATGCCTCCCATCGATTACTCCCTTTAAAGAGGTTCGGCCTCCGGCTATTCCACTCTTCGTGCAAAACACAGCAGCACAAGAGTTATTACCGATTTCATTTTGCCGATTTTTTGTGAGCTGGTTGTCCTCAGCCGAGCGGTCCAACAGTGACTGGCGACTACGTGGCCTATCACGCTTGACCACAACTCCAGGTATTGTCCTCTTGTTATTTTTATGTTCTCTTGGTTTTTCAATAGATCTTAGAATAAAATACCGTTAAGATAGTACATGGTGGAACTTTTAAATGAAATGGGGAGGTTGGTGCTTACGTCTAGGTTAATAGTGTTAGACTTTGATGGAAGCTGGAATGTGTCGACTCGTAGAAATAACATAGACCCGACTCGTTTAAAGTCAAATGTCGAACAAGCAATAAGCATTTTGGACCACATTCAGCCAAAAATTTAATTGTAAGTTTTCTTTCCTTGAGTACACCATGTGTAGGCTTTTACGACATGCTAGACAAAGAACACAGTACACTTGCCACCTTTTTTTTATAATTTTCCATCTAATCCAGCTCCATTTTATTTTTGCTGAATGAGGTTTAAAAATCTTATCGCTCGGTGCTACACTCTGCTTACCTAATAGGTAAATATATTTTGTTGTTTTCGACACAGATTTATGAATATATATTTGAAATAATAATCTTTTTTGGATTATTTGTGTATAGTGAAAATTATTGAAAATGAAAATTATCATGACAGTGTAAATTGTAATGATAATTTTCACGAGCAGCATTAACCTTTTCGCGAGTATTCAATGTCAAATGTGTCAAATGATGACGGATATAAATGAGTTTGAATTTGAAAGAGCGTCAGCATAACCCTAGAGGTGCAGGCGGCAGCCAGCGAAAGGCCCCGTCGCTGCACTCAGTCAGTAGCCATGCGTGCGCGTGCGCCGCTCGCCGCGGCCCTCGCGCTGCTCGCCGCCACCGCCGTCGCCGATCGCGTCTACGACATCAGTGGTACTGTGATGTGCATTTGTTTAATAAGTCTCACACGATCATTTGAGAAATGATCTATATAATCGTTTGTTGTGCGCAAAATTGTTATTAGAGAACTCAGTTTTTGGAATTCTTTGTGTCTCATTTTGGTTTGTTAAGCCCGTTAAATATGAGATAAAAATTTGGGAAGTATTTTATAAAAGTAGGATGTTTTTTTGTGTGCGGATATTTTGGTGGTAAAATTCAGTTTTCAGTATCTCGAAACTTTAATTATCTAGGATCACTGGTACGGATAGTAAAAATAATTGAGAAAAAATGTACGTGTAAAAATCTGTGATAAAATATAATAAAAAAAATAATTAAAAATTAATATCAATTCGGGTATGGTATCTAAATTGTTGAATGAATGGATTTTAATGAAACTTTAGAATAATGCAGCTTATACAACCTTATAACATATAGGCTATGTTTTATCGACGTACCACGCGAGCAAAGCCGCGGGCAGAAGCTAGTATTAACTATTTTAACTTTACAGAGGTGATTACAGTATGTACACCCTGTATAAAAACTTACGGTGGCTTAAGTTATTTATTTGCAACAAACTTTTAGCGGCCTCGCTCGCTTGAAACTTGGACTGCAACAAAGACTTTATTGAGGGTCCTGAGGGATCTTGTTTAGATTTTCGCGATAAATAAATAATAAATAAATTCTCTAGACTAACACCAATTCGTTACTTCCATAATAAGCTTATAAGTTTGTGTTTTTGGAGATTAGGTAACGGATAGACTTATTTAGTTAAATATGTCTTATAAAAATGTCCATGTCCATCAGACGAAACATTTGCACCTAGTGGGACTTGAACCCGCGACTCTTGGTTCGTGGCCAGGGTGTATCGAGTGGTCAGAGACCATGGGCACGAACCAAGGGGTTGGGCAAAATATATTAAAAAACAACCAGTGCCTCTTTTCTCATGGCTAAAGCGTAGGTATACCAAATGTTATCGCAATCGGTTAATTAGTTTATCATCTTCATCATCCTAGCGTTATGTCCCGTGCTTAGACGGGGTCCGCTGAGACCATGAGCCATCGGTGATCGGTTAATTAGTTTAGAATGTGTACAAAACTACACATATCTAACATCCATGCCACGACTTGATCTCGTCGTTAGGATATTAAACCACTAGTATAACCGATCCATAAAAATACATCATTGTAACAATTTCAGTTTCATTCAGTTTAATTTGGTTTTTGATATAACATTACTTATAAAATGTAAGTTTATTATAAAATAACATAGATGTAATACGTGAAACCATAACTCTACTTAACCAACGTCATTATTTAATTTATTCTACAATAATATTATAAATTGGAAAGGTTTGTTTGCATTGAATAGGCTGCGAAACTAATGAAACGATTCGAAAAATTCTTACACCAATGGAAAACGACTGGCCCGTTGGTCGAGTGGTCAGAGACCCTGGCCACGGAACCATGCGTCGCGGGTTCGAATCCCGCTAGGGGCAAATATTTCGTGTGATGAACATGGATATTTGAACTCGAGTCATGGATGTTTATAAACGTATTTAAGTATTTCTATCCGTTCACCTAGTATCCATAGCACAAGCTTATAAGTTTAGTTTGGGACTAGGGAATTGGTGTGTCAGTCTGAAGAATTTATTATTTATTTAATAACTACATTATCAGCAAGTAACATAGGCTATATTTTATCCCCATATTCCCACAGGATCGGGAGCTACGTAGGCGAAACCGCGGGCGCTGCTAGTTATTAAAATTTAATTGCTATAGTTAAACTACTTAACAATATTTTTACCAGATAATTGCATCAGTGTAAATAAACTCGGTTAAATCTGATATAACAGTTTTAATTGTATGGATTTCACACGTGATCTATGTTGACACACTTTACTTTGCAATGAAGCCAACATATTTGTTGTTGTGACCAATCCGACCGGCCCCGTTCTGATCGCCGGGAGTCCGAATTGGATTCGATTACTCGGATGCTGCATTAAAATCTAAAATTCTAAAACGTGAAGCACTAACGAGAAAATCGATTGCTATTTACTCTTTTTATAATCTCTTTGTTGCCTTTAATTTCAAGACGTGTATGATATCAAATAAAAATATGATCCGAAAAAAATTATACCTAGTCAAAATAATATTCGTTTAAATTTGTCCCATGTTGGTCTGGGCTTAAAAAGAATGAGCCAACTGTGTTCCTTGCCTAGCATGTCGTAAAAGGCGTCGATACCGTTTATAAGGTTTTAGGCATGTGATTTAGTAAGCGATGAGCTAGCTACTTGTAACTACTTTTTCATAGTTTTCCATCTAACCCAGCCCCGTTTTATTTTATTTCTGAATGTGGTTAACGGGGGCTAGCTACCCCCTTTGACTCGGCCTACCGTTGAGAAATTACGGGCGTGATATTATAAAAAAATACTTTATGCATTTAGATATATTTTTCAGAATAAAAAAAAAACGGATGTTTTTAAAATGTCTCCGATTATTTCGTAAATAATCAGGAATGACGACTTTTACTTTACTTAAAATCTTCTACAGGGAAATGAACTTTCTTATCAGTTAAATGCGCACTGACCTAGGGTCACTGACCTCATAGCTTCAGCTCCGATGCAGGTCACGTCACATTGCGCGTTATCTATTACACATCGCGGTCACAACTGCCAATGACTGAATGCACTATAAACTAGAATGACATCTATTGTTTATCGTATCTACCGGGTGCAAATAGGTTATTGTTTTTATGTAGCGTTTTAATTCGGGTACATATGTGTAACCAGACATATAGGGGCATCATTGTGTACCTACATCCGTCTGAACCTAAGTTTAGTGCCTAGCTGGTATTTGAATAGTAAATATTCCCACATTTCGTTTTTACAATTTCCCATCTAACCCAGCCCAGTTTTGTTTTTGGCTGAATGTGGTTAAAGGGGCCTGCTGCCCCTTTGACTGTGCCTACCCCTTCGGGGATTATGGGCGTGATGTTATGTTGTACATCATAAAGGACATCTAGAATTTATGTTATGTATTGCAATAAACAAACAGACTTCGCTCGTTATCTACTCAGTTATTTACATAATTTACAGCTAGCTATACACATATTGTAATTGAAATGTCATGTCATAAAAAATATATATATTTGAGCATTGCTTTTGTTCACATACCTACTTTAAAAAAATGAAAATATATTAAGATTAGGTATAAGTGATCATTCATTTAAATGAATCTCAAGTTCTAAGACTACATAATTCGAGGTCACATTGCCTCCTCATTTGGAATCAATTGAAGTAACTTTTATCTAAATATAACATTTTAATTAATCTCCCTGATCGTAAAGTCAAAGGCATTATAACTTCGGTCCCCCATCCGCGTTCAAGCAGATCCGTTGCTTCACTTTCGCGAAACAATTTGCACAGTTGACCCACCTTGCCGAACGCTGAAAACGCCAAAGACTGCAAAAAAGTGTCCGTACCGCGAAACGTTACGTTAGCAGTTTATTTACCTACATTCATGTAACATCTACCTTTCAAGCAGCACTCAAACAAGTGCTTAAATAACTATCTACCATTGGCTATAAATCAGTCACGTAATCCCGTCCTTGACCCGAGGTAAGTAACATAAGTCATTCAGTCATTCCACTGTGTAGTGTTGAGTAAGCAATAATATGGACACATCGTGACGGCTTGTGTTGTAATTATAAAGCTTTTAATTTGCTCTTAAAATGTCACTCAATTCTTAAAAATCAATCACGCTACAGCTTAGTAGATCTGAACGTGGGACAGAGATAGAATATAGCCTGGAAGAGAATATAGACTATTATAATCTCACGGAATCTCGCGGGACATGTGAATGACATGAAGGTTTGATTTCGTATGAGGCGGAGTTGGAAAAACCGAATGTTAGATTATAAATACTCTTTCTTTAAGTCCGCATTCAAAGTTCCGCTTCAAGGTTCCGCTCTTTTTGACTGGTTCGATGGCGCATTCGGTAGTGACCCTGCCCCATGCGCCAAGAGTTGTAGGTTCAATCCCCACCCAAGACAAATATTCGTGTGATAAATACTTGTGTTTGTTCTGTGTCTGGGTGTTCAAAATATCAAATATTTTTTAAATTTCTATATGGTTACATGTAGGTATGATAATTTTCTAGCCCCCACACTAGGCTAAGCCTGTCCTGTGGGGAAATATTTAATATCCAATATTAAAGTATATATGTGTAAAACCACTGTTGATTCTGATATCTGTAACACAAGTGCATAAGCTACTTACCTCAGAGTCAGATCAATGTATGTGATGTAGTCGGATATTTATTTATTTATCTATTATTCTTACTCTCAAAATCAACATGACCAAGACCATAAAATTAGTAATTACTTAGTTAAAAATTCATAGTTCTGTTAGTACAGTTCTCAATGTGTAAGTTTCCTTCTAATATTATAAAGCAAATCCTACTAATATTATGAACGCGAAAGTTTGTGAGGATGTTTGTTACTCTTTCACGTAACAACTTCTGAATGGATTTTAATGAAACTTGTTCCCATGTTGGTCTGGGACTTGGCCCATATTGATCTGGGACAAAAAAAAAGAATGTGCCAACTGTTTTTCTTACCTAGCATGTCGTAAGAGGCCACTAATGGTATGTTGGGTGTGTGATTATAACGAAATTTAAATATAACAAAATGTTAAGTACTATAGGTGTCGCCAATATAGGGATCACCTATATATGTGTGCTGGTACAAGGGTTCCTAACGCGATGTTATAGGTGTTGTGTCCTGATAACCTTGCGTGTGTAGCGGGATTCAATAAATGAGACGCCAACTCACAGTTTAGATAGTCCTTGTATTCACGAAGCACACACAGCAATAAATAGAAGGTGCAGAAGAATGGAAAGCACAAGCACAGCAGATAGTCAGTAGGAAGAATAGATAGTTCACATAGCATAAGCAAAGCGATATATTGAAGTAAATACGAGTATATTTTGTCGTCGTTAGACCCTAGCCTTAACATTGAAATATTAACACATATTACCGTTCCTTGACCGTTGAACAATTATCGGCGCTGTCACCGGAACTCCAGCCGGGAGGAAGGTCTGTCATTGCAAATGAAATTATCAATAAATAATTTAATTTAATATAAAAGCTTATCTGCCACCATTCATTGCCGCTATCAGCCTCCGGTGATAGGCGCACGGCGCGGGCGCGCGCATAGGATGCGCAGCACGCGCGGTGCGCGCACGCGCATGTCATAACATGGCATTGACCTCGCTTTACTATAACGAACTTTCACCCACTAGGCTACTTCAGGCGCCGCTTGTTGTTACCTTGTTTCGTTTGCATTTTATGGATATAGTTCAGATCTTGGTGGATATAATTTGTTATTGAGGTCAGATGAATATTATATTCTCGTTTAAGGAATCGAAGAACCAAAGTTATAAATTAAATGATTCAGACGGACGGTTTTTCAACCAGAAGTTACAAAAGAAGCTAACTTAATTCTAGATAAATAGCTACGTATATAACTAACTAAACTTCACGCCACTTCGCTAGCGGGGTCGGCAGAGAGAACTGAACGCTATATGGCAGTAACCCATACAACTATTGAAATTAATCTTATAGGACTTAATTACAAAATAATAATAATTACTAGAACACATTAGAACAAGCTGGATACAAAACCGCAGTCTTTAGTTTCCTATCCAATGTTTCTTGGCAAGCAACTTTTCGAACTTGTGTAAAAAATTGTAGATAAGAAATAAATTTGTAGAGATATATAGGACGGGTCTGTCTATTATTTGATTTTTATAGGGAATATTCTTAACTGGCTCCATGGCGCATTCGGTAGTGACCCTGCCCCATGCGCCAAGAGTTGTGGGTTCGATTTCCACCCAGGACAACCATTCGTGTGATGAATACTTGTGTTTGTTCTGTGTCTAGGTGTTAATATTAAATAGTTAAGTACTTATATATTTGTAATACTACTGTTGATTCTGATAACCGTAACACAAGTGCTTAAGCTACTTACCTTGGAGTCAGAGCGATGTACGTGATGTAGTCTGATATTAATTTATTTTATTCTCGGGATCCGAGAACCAAGGACCATACATTTTTCAACCACATATATACATACAAATATCTTTACGTGTAGTGAACACGTAGTTAGTTAGATTGTGTGAACCCCTTCTTTTAAGTTTGAAAAGACCTGTATTAGAAAGGACTCCTCTCTTTTCCGTGCATGAATCTATCGTTTAGAAGTTGACATTGGAGTTTGCTAATTAATTTTAAATTTAAACAGTTTGTAATCTGTAATCTCTCTCTAATAATACGATATTCGTAATGCATAGGCAGATATCAGACATATTAGATCGTGGTCCTATAATATACATTTATGTACTTACATATTTTCGAATAAGATATTATTTTGGGTGATATGTCTGATTTTCAATATACATTCATTTCGACGAGTGACAGAGATGAATTCAATATATTGTTGTGCCAATCAACTTCTGCCATAGTTAGAAATGTATATAGGTCTCCGAGAAAGTGCTTTGTGTCAGGCGGGCGCAATTCGCTCGCCGCCTGCGCATTAGCAGCGAAACACGGCTTTTCTCGCGTCGCCGATATGTTTTCTAATTGTTAATTAACTATTGCAACTTATACAGAGTCGAGTGAAAATGCGTGATTCAATAACAAGTTGAGATCAATTTCATGACTACTTTCTGATAGAATATATTATTTGGTCGTATGTATAAGTATATTATTTTATACATGCTAACACTCGCTTTCCGAAGGGGTAGGCTGAGACTAAGGCACAGGCTCCTTCAACAACTTACATCCAAAAATTAACTTGAGTTTAAATAGATGGAAAATCGTGAAAAAGAATGACAGGTGGCCAGCTCGTTTGCTATATTTTACCTTCATCATCTTTCTAGCGTTATGTCCCGTGCTTAGACGGGGTCCGCTTAGACCATCATCCAGGATTTAGCGAGTCTGGTAATTACATTGAAGCGACTGCCGATCTGACCTTCGTAACCCCAAGATAAGGGAACCAGACGATTTTTAGATGATGGTTACAAATTCATTTGCAGATTTCATCACGATGTTTTCCCTCACCGTCGAGCTAGTGGTATATATACGTACATGTAAAATCCAGAGGTACGTGCCCGGGTTTGAATCCGCATTTCTCGGTTAAGAGGTGCGTGTCCTTACCATTGAGCTACCACCGCTACATGTTTAATTTATTAGCTTCTATGAAACTTATCATTCATACATTCATACAACAACAGATGATACATTGAAAATGCTTTCTATATAATGTGCAGTATCTGTAAGCTACATTGTCTGATTCTCTGTTAGATTGCTGATATCTTCTGGCAATTACTATGATGAAGGTAGGCTGTATCTGACATGTTTTCTGACGAGACGGCCGCATCTTTTAATGGCGTGTAATAGCTCGCATTAAACCGTTTACCGGCAACCGCGTGATGCAACGAAAGATTAGCACCAGATGCACTTTCTACTGCAACTGCGCTTTCAGGGCTGTCTTTCATCTCACTGAACTGATTAGAAATATTAGTCTATCCATTTGAAAGCTAAGGAAGAAGTACGTTAGAGATGAGACTGAAGGATTTGGTTTCTAGTGCTTTATCGTATGATGTACAAGTAAGGTTATAGATTAAGCTTTTTAATATTTATAATTGTAAAGTCGCTTAATGGCTAAGAAACTTTTGCTACGATCAAGACGGAGAAGTAACCAAGATAAAATGTAAAATATCACCGTCTTTTTTAAATCATGGTATCTGGCGCTTCAGGCTGTTGGATTCCAGATCACGGATTTCCTCACGTTTATCCGTTCCTAAGTAATAAATAAATAAATAAATAAATCTTTCAGACTGACACACCAATTCCCTAGTTCCAAACTAAGCTGATGCTTGTACTATGGATACTAGGTGAACGGATAGACATACTTAAATACGTTTATAAACATCCATGACTCCTGTACAAATGTCCATGTTCATCACACGAAACATTTGCCCATAGCGGGATTCGAACCCGCGACCCTTGGTTTCGTGGCCAGGGTCTCTGACCACTCGACCAACGGGCCAGTCTAATACACAGCTTGACAGAGAATATATAATTCCCGCAGATTGCTAATGCGCTGGAACCTTGTCTAATTAACACCCACGTGACGTCACCCGCAATACTCGCTGGTCAGTTTTGCGAACGATTCTTATTGTTCGATACGTCACGATTACGTCACCAATATGGCGGCCAGACGCATTAGCAATCTGCAGGGATTATACCTACATTTAACAACCACGGAATTCGATATTATTTTGAGCAACGAAATGTAGGTATGTCGTAAATCTTAAAAAAAAGAAAAATCATTACGCCCGCAATCCCCGATGGGGTAGGTAGAGTCAAAGGGGCTACAAGCCCCCTCAACCACATTCAGCCAAAAATAAAACTAAAATGGGTTAGATGGAAAATTGTGAAAAAAGTAGTAGAAGTGGCTAACTCGTCGCCTAAATAATAACACATCTAAAACCCAATATACTGTTAGTCGCCTTTTACGTCATGCTAGGCAAGGAAAACAGCTTTTAAGTCCCAGACCAAAATGGGTAAATTTTTAAGATCAAAAAATTACCACGATCCCAATTACCTACTAATATCGTTACAGCCCTATTCTTAACAAAGTATGTAACGTGTATAATCGTCTCAGTAACGACACCGGCGCGCACGCAATCTTTAAGATTATACGCGTATGCTCTTAATGCCGCACTTATCACTATAATCGCATAATTTAATTTAATTGACTTCTTTTGAGGGCATCGTCTATGGCAGCCCTTCCGTATTGCAACCTCTGCTAATGTGTAGACGCTTGTAACAGCAGCTTACGTTACGATGGCTCATAAATAAATACCGTCGCTCAGTACCATCGACAAAGACGCTATTAGCTTCTGGTCTTTTCAGAATCATTTACAAATTATTTAACTTGTTTTTTATATGGGTTAAACATAAAATGATCTTCGTATGTTAGAATGGGGAAGGAAATATAAGGGGTAGTTAATTTGTATGCCCTAACCTAAACACTAAATAAAACATTTACTCCAAAATAATGAAAATAAATAATTATAATATTAATAATTGAATTACAGTCAAAACAGCATGTCTGTAATAACTAGTTACTAGTCGTATCAATATCCCCGGCGCGGCGCCGGTCAAGTAATATTAATGATTGTTGATAAATTTTCTCCCCTACTCACTCAATCACTCCAATCTATCCAAGAGAAAATAACTTAATGCATTAAGATATTATACGCTGATGTTTCGCTTTAGTTGTAACTATTCAAATATATTCTGTTCATCAACAACACTAAAAGTTTATTCTTATGTTTGGAATCATTGTTTATTTAGGTATTCTATATACCTACATTTAAATACTATTCTTTACACCTGTTTCTCACATTTTTATTTTGTGGGCCTGTCAAAATGATTGAAGGTAACCTTGTCTTGTTGTTATTTATTAACACTGTGTTTAAAGTTTTATTGCAGTATTTTAATATAATCCCCGAACGGGTAAACAGAGCCCAAAGAACATTAGATATACTTAGCTTCTAAAACCAAATTTACCCAAAAAATAAAGTTGAGTTGGGTTAATTGGAAAATTGTGAAAGAGTAGTGACAAGTCGCTAGCTCGTCGCCTACATCATTCACAAACCCAATATACCAATACTCCATCACCTTTTACGACATGCTTGGCAAGAAACACAGTTGACACATTCTATTTCAGCCCCAGACCAACACGGGACAATGGTTGACTCTCATACACATTCTTCCAGATGAGCAGTACTATCAGATGCCGGAGCTGTTCCAGCTGGACGGCTACCAGCAGTGCCGCGTGTACTGCGTGGGCAGCTTCGAGCTGCTGCCCGCCGCTTCGCCCCACCACCTCTACCAGATGATGCAGGTGAGTACCAGATGTATGCACCACCGATTGATACGGCACTACAGACAGATGGACGGAGTCTCAGTCTCCACGGAGTCTCCATCTCTAGAGAAACAGTTTAGTTGCAAGTTAAACTGGCTTGGATTGCCGTTTCATCGGATTATGAGAGTGAAGGAACAAAGAGTGCAACTGTGTTTGCCCAGACACTTGTAATTTGTCTTATGCGCCAAGAGTTGTGGATTGGATCTCCACACACGGCAATCGCTCGAGTGACAAATATTTGCGTTTCTTCTGTGTGCAAATAGTATCTAATATTTAAGCATATAGTGCTGTTTCTTATATCCCTAACACCGTTTGCTGCATATAAGAAATCTAATGTGACACAGCTCCCTTAAGACTTTCGGCACCATGTGTCGGTGGAGCCTTCACCTTATCCTATGAATATATATCATCACAATTGCTGCTTTGATGGAAAAAGCTTAAGCAGAGAAGTCCTTTCTCTGCTAGAATTTATTCCAACATGCAAGCAGCACTTGTGATTTATTTATGCTGAAAGTTTGGTATACACTAATAAGCTATGTCAAATTGCCTAGTGAAGTGATTCGCACGTCCTATCGATTGTTTTTTGTAACGTTTTCGTTGATTTTGGCGCCGAAAATGGCGTAGGGTGACATTTTATACCCCGGGCATATAGCCCCAGGGCGGCCTGGGCCATTGGGTCGTCAGCGTTGGTTCAATAACCTTAATTTGTTATGGTTCATTGCTTTGATTTTTTTGTCTGTCTTGGAAACAAGCCGACTTTTGTTGATAACAGAAGAACAAAGTAGAAAGAAGAAGAACAAGATTGTTTGTCTGGTTTATTCAGAATGATGTCTGTCGGAGGACAGACATCGTTCTGAATAAACCAGAGAAGAATATAAAATTTCGACTCGTGTCAAAGTAAATATTTTCAAAAATAAATGTTATTATAGTGAGGAATTAGACACGACGTGTACTTAAATAACTTTAAAGATTTTTTTTATTTATTTCATTAATAAATGCCTTATTTAACATTGTCACTTAGTAACAATTTTCCATTACTTACTGACTGATTCGATGGCGCATTCAGTAGTGACCCTGTCCAATGCGCCAAGTCTTGTGGGTTCTATCCCCACTCAGGACAAACAATCGTGTGATAAATATATGTCTGTGTTTCGTTGTTAATGTCTAATAGTATTTTAAGCATATACACACTTGTGTTACAGATATTTCTATATTATATTAAGCTCGTTAGCTCGGAATAAGATCAATGTATATGATGTTGGATGATACTTCTTTATTTTTATACTATTACATGGGGTTAAGGGGGCTAGCTGCCCCTTTGACCCTGCCTACCCCTGCGGGGATTACGGACGTGATGATAGGTATGTATGTATTTTTGTACACCATTAATTAGTATTAGGGCACGCTAGTCGAGTAATTCATTTGATACATTATTTTAGAGTCCTATACCACCATGGGCAACCCTTCATAATAGAGATTAGCAGCCTCCAGTACAACCATCGTTAACCCCGGGTGCGCGCGCAGAACTCGCGTGCGCAGGAGTTTCATAACCGCTCAGCATTTCATCGTGACTCGAATAACTGGTTCCGGCCCGCGGCCGCGCGCGGGTGCAATCGCTTCTAGCTATTAGTCTGTGTTTGTTTTCCTCAAGTCCTCATTTTTATGCAGACTAACCATATGTGGGGGTCTGTTAAGACTGTTAGGACTAATTGTGTGTTCTCGAGGGATCGAAGGGGTAGGCAGAGTCCAAGGAACAGAGCAGAAGACGGAAAAGTGTTGACAAGAGGCTAATTTGTCGCCATAATCCAAATACACCATTTTAGCGGTGGTAGCTCAATGGTAAGAACACGCGCCTCTTAACCGAGGAGTGCGGGTTCAAACCCGGGCACGTACCTCTGGATTTTTCAAGTCTATGTACGTATTTATACCACTAGCTCGACGGTGAAGGAAAACATCGTGATGAAACCTGCAAATTCAAACAACTTTGGATTTGTAACCATCATCCAAAAAATTGTCTGGTTCCCCTATCTTAGGGTTACGAAGGTCAGATCGGCAGTCGCTTCAATGTAATTTACCAGACTCGCTAAATCCTGGATCATGGTCTAAGCGGACCTCGTCTAAGCACGGGACATAACGCTAGGAGGATGATGAATCCAAATACACCATTTGTGCGAACTACACGCTCGCACTGACAGTGGAAGTACTTCCGCCGAGCTAGGTGTTGCTTACTCGGGGACCTAGGTCCTATACAAGACAGATAAGTACTTCCACTTTTAGTGCAATCGCGTAGTTCGCACATTTAGGATCTAGGTCCCCGAGCAAGCAACACCTAGCTCGGTGGAAGTACCTACTAGGCTTCCACTTTTAGTGCAATCGCGTAATTCGCACACCATTGGTCGCCCTAACGACATGCTAAGCAAGAAACACTGTTGATACATTATTAGTAAGATCCTGACATACACCGGAAATAAATAGTTTCATTAATTGATTTTAAAAATAGAATGCCCTATTTTCACCCCACTGAATAACTATGCAGCCCCAGTGAACAAAAATCGGGCCTATAGTACATATTAACCACAGACCACCCGTGGTATTAACCCTCTCTGTCGGAAGTGCTACCGACATATTTACTGAGTAAAACTGATGGTAATTTAAAGATTTCTTGTTTGTATCAAGTGTGACATACATTGTATATATTATTAAATTATTTAATGTCGATACAACAACGACATCAATTAACAGCACAACTGCATAAAACAGGGCTTGCCCAATACGTTGATGTCATAATTTCGTTGCCTTTCTAATACAAACACAAGATCTAGGCCAAACAGTCATCAGGTCGCATCGCGAATAGTGGTGTATTGGGTGTTGGGTATGTGAATATGTAGGCAAGCTTGACAACACTTTTTCACAATTTCCCAAGTGACACAATCAATTATTTTCGGCTAAATATAATTTAACCTCTGAGTCTGCCTACCTCTTCGGGGATTGCGGGCGCTATGGTGTTTATGTATGTATGTGTAAAATGTAATAATTCAGTTACACTAGTATTATAAAGAGGAAAAAAAAAAATGTACATACAAAAAGTTTAATGAATAAACTCAAAAACTACTGAACCGATTCTAAAAATTCTTTCACCATTAGAATGCTACATTATGAATACAGTATGTTAATCAAGAATATTGCAGCCTAAGGCTATATATATAGAACATTTTGAAAAAGAAAATTTTGGTTAGGTTAGAAAATTAATGTCCGCCCGTGCGAATCCGGGGCGGGCCGCTAGTAGTTAAATAGCAGAAATACTGAGTAGCTTCAAGTCTTATCTATATTTTCCTTTTTACCATTATTATACGTTCTCTAAATAATTTAAAAATGTTCCTCAACCTTACAAATGTTTACAATTTGTAAATTAACTAACGATGTGTTCATTTATCATTAAGTTTTTTTTATTAGGTAATTAATCACAAAATCTTATTTGTGATAAACTAAATCTAATTACAATTATAATGTTGTGTTTTGAGTGTTTGTGCAGCTAACGAGAGTCGCTCAGACGTAGCACGATCGCTGAGCGAGCGAGTCTAAGACCCCTCTCACACATGAGTCACAAGTGAGTCTCAAGTTAACCAAACTAGACGAGACGCTTTGCATAACTTGACATTTTCATTTAACACTGTTTATAGTAACAGGAAAATTTTTGATTGTGAAAAAGTGTATAATAATACCTTTATTTTAAGTAAATAAAGTATATTGGCTATTTAAGGAAGGAAAAAATCATTCTGTGTAAATAAAGTACTTTCTATATATTTTACTTTGTCGATTTACTTAAAAAAAATGTTGCATTACATACTTTTAGCAATAATTAACAGGTAATTCACTGCTAATCAACCCCAGTAGCTGTCACAACCCCAGTAATTATTCACAAATATTCAACAATCAAAACCAACATCTTTTTTTGTTTAAAATGTATCTCAAAGAAATAAAATCATGCGAAATGAAGTATTTTCTATTTGCTCTATTTTCCTTATAAAGTATAGAGAACAATTGCCCAAAATAACGTACAATACTTTATAATAAAGTGCGATTGGCAACCCTAGTTGTAATGGAAGTTTTACTTTATTCATACTTTGTATCATCAAAACAAATGTTGTTATTAGTTATGGTTAGTAATGTCAAGTTAGTTAGTTACTGGAGCCAGTTAATTAATAGTACAGACAAAATAACTATAACTAACTAACTAACTAAACTTCACGCCACTTACCTAGCGGGGTAGGCAGAGATAACCGAACGCCATATGGCACGATTCTTACACACCTCACTCGCCTCTTCAACATTCATAATCCTTTTCATACAAGCTCTACGGTTTTTATGACTCCTAACATCATCTTCTGGTAACACACGACCAATCTGGTCGCGGTAGGTGAGCCTACATCCTTCTACTTTTAGGACAATCTTCTTACATGGGACATTTCTAACATGGGACAATTTTTACCTCCATACTTGACTTAAAAGCTTTGTTTCTTCGCCAGCGCTACTCCGAGAACTGGGTGGACCACTTCAACCACACGCGGCTACACCGCGGGCTGTGCGTGTCGCGCGCCTGCGCGTCCACCGCCCCCTCCACCCTAGCCGCCCCCGACGACACATCCGCCCCCGCGACTGAGCAGCTTGGTGCTTGGTGAGTCCTTTTAAGTTGCGGACCCAAGATACTTCGTTAAGTTCTGTTTTGGACTTGGACGAACATCTTTCGTGTACCAAATCGTTTTATGGAGGATTTGAGCCTATCAAAAGGTTTGTACCCAATATATAACTCAAGTACTGCGGCATCGCTTTTAGGGAGTAGGCCTGGGATCGCACTAACAATGATGGCTATCATAACATCATCAATCCCCGAAGGGGTAGTCAGAGTCAAAGGGGCAGCAGTCCCCTTTAACCACATTCAGTCACAAATAAAACAGGGCTGGGTTAGATGGAAAATTGTAAAAAAGTAGTGACAAGTGGCTAGCTTGTCATTATGGCTATCGTGTCCCAAAACTAACGCCTTGATTTGAGATGATAATCTTTTGATCTTTCTTAAAGACTTGACAAACTTATGGCTTCCGTGTGCGCCGCCAACTTCGCACTCTAGGGCTATGTAGCTTTGATACATAAACCCAATGATAAATGTGACATCATGTCGTAGGTTCGCATCATGCGTGAACGCGAGCACGATGTCATCGTACAACCTGTCGGCGCGGCTGTACCAGCTGGACTACTGCGAGCGCGGCGGCGCGCCCTCCCCCGCCGACGCCCCCTTAAATGGGAGCGAGCGAGGGCTCGCCGGCGTGCTCGCCGCGCTGGTCGCGCTCGCCGCCGTCAGCACCGCGCTGGACGCCACGCTATCCGACCACGCCAAGAAGAGTGAGTACAAAAGCGAGACGCTTTGTTGCTGGAGCGAGCGCGTGCGCCTGTGCTCGTGAGTTGCGTGAACAAGTCAAAAGTCAAGTCGATGTTGATTTCATTTCGATTTTTATTTTTAATTTAATGTAGGTATCCTCTATACTTTCTAGATATTGTAGTTTAGAAACCAATCTGAGTAAATTTACTACTACTCTACTTTTTGATTCGTGCCTCGGAATTATCGGAAAGCACGTTAAGCCGTTGGTTCTGCGCCTGACCTCTCTCCGGTCATGGCGAATTACCGTCTCACCAGACTATGAAAGTGAAGGAACAGAGAGTGCATCTGTGTTTGCGCAGTTGGCTAATTCTCGTTGAGATTGGCCGCCGTGACAGAAATCGGTTAGGAGGACATTATTTAGAGAATAGCGTCTGATATTATGTATGCATGGTTCGCTTGCATCTAATGAGACGTTCCATAAAATATCACCATAAAAAATTGACAGATAATATCCGACTACATCACATACATTGATCTGACTCCGAGACAAGTAGCTTAAGTACTTGTGTTACGGATATCAGAATCAACAGTGGTATTACAAATATATACTTAAATATTGGATATTAACACCCAGACACAGAACAAACACAAGTATTTATCATACGAATATTTGTCCTGAGTGGTTATCGAACCCACAACCTTGGCGCATGGGGCAGGGTCACTACCGAATGCGCCATCGAGCCAGTCAGATAAAAAGGTCACGTATACGTATGTACTATGACTTTCTCGACCTCAAATGTTTTCCAGTATAAACAGTTATAGCCAGTGGTGGATTTACACTAGGGGCAGTCGGGGCTAGTGCCCAGGACGGCAAAATTTGGAAACTGAGAAAAAGTTTCTTTACAATATATAATTAACTAATTCTTTTAAATAAACATTTTATCTTTCAAGGAATATAATTTATGCATTATGTATTAAATTAAAATTTTGTATACTATAATATAGGAAATTTAAGTGAAAACTATTCAAATAGCTTAATTAATTTATTTCCATAAAGGTTTGAAATAATACAAGTTGATATTTTTATTTTTTGGAATTGATAAATTAAACATAAATAATATATAATACATAATAAATTTCCTGCAATTAATTAATTATTCTAATTTTTAAGAAATAGGATATCAAAACTATTAAAATAAAATTTAAGTCATAGAGCGGCATTTTCTTCAGTGCCCCAGGGCGGCACAAATTTCAATCCGGCCCTGGTTATAGCATTTCATAGCAATTGGACAATGCGATAAAAAGAAACTAAAAATATGCAGCAGTGACCATGGACCAATGTTTATGGTGAATTGGGTTACATCAGTGTTGAGCTTATTGGTGACAGCCGGAAGATGTTCGAAGTTGTTGCTGGCAATGGGTATTTACCATGAGGTAAATGGTCTTAGGGGTTTTTCTTATTTAAAATTCGGACTTGTGAAAGTTTAATTAACTCTTTATGTTGGATTTATGATAATTTTGCTTCATGTATGCACGAAAACGTTTCGTAAATTTTTATAAGCGCGTATTTTATTACAAAATGATACTGTGATATTTTGGTAGAGCACCTTTCATTATAAACCAAGCTATTTATTTATTCAATTTGGCAGGCCCGTTGGTCCAGTGGTCTGAGACCCTAACCACGTAACCAAGGATTGCGGGTTCTATTCCCGCTAAGGGCAAATGTTTCGTATGGTGAATATGGACATTTGTACTCGAGTCATTGATGTTTATAAACGTATTTAAGTTTGTCTATCCGTTCATCTTGTATCCACAGCACAAGCGTATAAGCTTAGTTTGGAACTAGGGAATTTGGTGTGTCAGTCTGGAGAATTTATTATTGTTAATAGAACTTTCCAGTGAATAGGATCAGGTACCATATGGTCACAGATATATCTAGAATAATGTTATACACATTATTTCTAAAATTGATCAACCAGGATTAAACTAACTATTACGCTTTTCTTAGCGGGGTAGGCAGAACACAGAACCGAACGACATATGGCATGGTCCTTAGACACCTCAGTCGCTTCTTTAACAGTCATATTTCTTTTCACACGAGCTCTACGGTTCGATGTAACTCCCATGTTGGTCTGGGACTTGGCCGATGTTGATCTGGGACAAAAAAAAGAATGTGCCAACTGTGGTTCTTGCTTAGCATGTCGTAAAAGGCGACTAATGGTTTACGAACTTTTGGGTATGTGACTGAGTAGGCGACGAGCTAGCCCCTTGTCACTCCTTTTTCACAGCTTTTCATCTAACCCAGCCCACTGTGCCATGTTGGTCTGGGACTTAAAAATAATATGCCAACTGTGGTTCTTGCCTAGCATGGCGTAAAAGGCGACTAATGGTATATCAGGTTAGCCGTCAGGCTTTATTTTTCGCTGAATGTGGTTGGAGGGGCATTCCCCTTTGGCTCTGCCTACCCCTTCGGGGATTATGGGCGTGATGTTATATATGTCTACGTTTCGAATGGTTCCTAACATCAACTTCTGTTAGCTGACCTATTAGAACTATAACAAAGCGTTGGCCACACCACAGACTGGTGGTACGGACATCGGCCGTATCTAGGCTAGTCGTTGCATTACCGCTGACCTCTAGCGAATCTCGGGAGACTCGCTCACGTAACCGCGACTGTTTGCGTCACCAGAGATGCTCTACGCGTTTGCCAAACATGTGAAATGATTATTAAGACGGTTAGTATACTTTCTTTACCTATACTAATCTTTACTAATATTATAAAGAGGAAATATTTGTATTTTTGTGTGTGTGTATGTTTGTAATTAATAAACTCAATAACTACTGTGCCGATTGCAAAAATTTTTTCTCCATTGGAAAGCTACATTATCCGTAAATAACATAGGCTTCATTTTATCCCCATATTCCTACAGGAACGGGAACTATGCGGGAAAAACCGCGGGGCGCTGCTAGTTTATAAATAAAAATTTGATATAACTATGTAGCGGGGGAGGCGTTCGGTTCCCTCCGCCTATCCCGCTAAAGACACGGCGAGAAACTCGTTTTAGTGTTTTTATTTATTAAAAGCAACAAAATAGTTCTGTCATGTTGGTCTGGGACTTACAAACGAATGTAACGACAGTGTCTCTCGCTTAGAGCCTTGTCTAGTAAGAGGCGTAAAGTAAGTGTGTGATTGTGTAGACGATGACTATGCAACAGTAGCAATAACTTGGACTGGCACGATGGCGCATTCGGTAGTAACCCTGCCCCATGCGCCAAGAGTTGCGGGTTTGATCCCTACCCAGGACAAACATTCGTATGATGAATACTTGTGTTTGTTCTGTGTCTGGGTGTTAATATCCAATATTTAAGTAGGTATATATTTGTAATACCACTGTTGATTCTGATATCCGTAACACAAGTGCTTAAGCTACTTACTTCGGGGTCAGATCAATCTATGTGATGTGTTGCTTATTACCGACGTGATACCTGTCTATATTTAACAAAATTGATGCACAAAGCTTTTCAAGTATTGTCTATTATAATCCTTTTCATACAAGCTCTACGGTTTTTATGACTCCTAACTTCATCTTCTATGAATGTTGAAGAGGCGAGTGAGGTGTGTAAGGATCGTGCCATATGGCGTTCGGTTTTCTCTGCCTACCCTGCTAGGGAAGTGGCGTGAAGTTTAGTTAGTTAGTTAGTTAGTTAGTCTATTATAAAATCATAGATCTCTTTAATTGATTTTGACGATTTATAAGTGTTATAATCAGTTAAAGATAAATTGTAACGATTAGATTTGTTAAAACTAATTGGGACCATTTCGAGTTTTCGCATTACGCGCGCTTAGACAAAGTCAAAATATTCTTTATTAATTATTTATATTGGTTTTAAAGTAACGGATCCGCGTACATACTCTTTATTCCGGTATTTACGGTATCGAGACAATCAAACCTAATAAATTAGCAACGGTCCACCGAGGCGAAGCCGGGACGAGCCGCTAGTATTTAATATTTGATAATATAAATATCAGTTCGTATAAACATCCCAAGTAAAATGATATTTAATCTCGAGTTAAATACATTTCCGATTGCTGTTTAGGAAATCTATAGATTTCCTAGGAAATGTGTATAATATAATTTATTTCACACATTTCCGGGCGATTTTAGAAATTGTATACAATTACAGGTGATTTCTGTTAACACTTAGAAAAAGTAAAGGCAGTATTATTCGTGCTCCAGTAGGGGAGACGAGAGTGCGCCGGCGCAGGGCGCTGTACAGTTAAATAACCGACGGCCTGCGCTTGCGTAACTAGTCCGCACTCGGCGCGCTGACAGTAGGACAAGTGCGACTGACCACCTAGTATACTGGATGTACAACGTATTCCTTGAAATATATCATATTGGCAAGTACAATACTATTAGCAACAATTGTTCCATGTTGATCTGGGACATAAAAAAATGTGCCAATTGTGTTTCTTGCCAACATGTCGTAAATAGCGACCAATGATGTATTGGATCAATACCTAATACACCATTGTTCGCCTTTTACAAACTCAATGGTTTATGATTGATTATAAAAGCGACGAGCTAGCCACTTGTCACAACTCGGCATAATTTACAGCTAACTCTTGCTCTTTCTTAACTTCCAATTTATTTTGAGTAAGACTAAGCTGCCTTTGTAATGAGTCTATAACAATTACGCTAGGGCTAAATGGTGAAATATAACGTCTAGATACATCTGATTAATAGACAATATGTGGTATGCTGTTAATTTAGTTTATACTGCGGCTGTTAGCATGGAGAAGTATTTCCTATTTGTAGACGGGGTGTTGGTTACTGCAGCGTAGCCGTTTCTACGTTTCCCACACAAGTAGGGTTGCCAACCGCACTTTATTATAAAGTATTGTACGTTATTTAGGGTACTCTATACTTTATGAGAATAATAAAGTACGCGAAAATACTTGATTTCGCACGATTTAATTTCTCTGGGATACATTTTATGTATACCTAATATACCAAAAAAATATGTTGGTTTTGATTGTAAGAAGATTTGTGAAAAATTTAACGACAGTTCCTGGGGTTTAATAACAGTGATAATTACTTCATAAAAGATGCTAAAAGTAATTCCAAATATTTTATAAAACTGAACGAAAAAGTTAAATTAATCGTACTTTATTTAGACAGAATATATTTATTTCCTACCTTTAATAGCCAATATATTTGCACAAAAAAGGTGGCAACCCTACACACAAGCGCTGTTATATTTCATAAAGATAATAAATATCAATTTATTCTTTTTAGTCCCATGTTGGTCTAGGACTTAAAAGAATGTGCCAACTGTGTTTCTTGTTTAGCATGTCGTAAAAGACGACTTATGGTAGATCGGGGTTTGGATATGTGATTGTATAGGCGACAAGCGAGCTACTTGTCACCACTTTTTCACGTTTTTCCATCTAACCCAGCCCAGTTTGGTTTTTTGCTAAATGTGGTTAAAGGGACTTGCTGCCTCTTTAACTTTGCCTACCCCTTCGGGGATTATGGGCGTGATGTTATGTATGTATGTATATATTATTATTTTTATGACATGATTATGGATTTATGCTTTTCAATGATGTAGTTTTCTTTCTGCGTCATACAGCCGTTAAAATGTGAGTTGCGCTGACGCACCTGAGAATTACACTATTTTTTATAGTCACTACGTATATTACATCATCAAAAAACCCTTTTCATTGTGCTTACATTACTTATCCTTATACTTATCGCATTATACGTAATACGTCGGATAATACTACATTAAAGGTTTTTGTAATGCCTATCCTTTGTGGTGAATCGTAATAGGAAGCCGGCAGTATCGTCGTCGCAGCAAACAGAGCAAGCAGTGATAGTTGTTGTGGCAATTTGCTTGATTCACGTCCTCAGCGCTTCCGTGTTGCGATTAAATTGTATGGCGCAGTAGGCGTTTAACGACCGCCAGTCTGACGAAGGGTTACTTCTCCTTAATGGAAATGCTGCCAATATTCCAAATATATACATAAATCACATAATTTTAATTTGTTTAATAAAATACATACAAACTATTACACCTGCCATTCCCGAAGAGATAAAAGTTCAGAGGGCGGCTCTCCTACGACTGCTTCTAGTCCAAAATAAAATTATGTTTAAATGTACAAAGTAGTGACCATAGTCCATTTTATTTCAAGAAGAGTTCCGTGACACTTTGAATTTGACGAAACAGACTATAGTGGCTTGTTCGTCGCCTAACTCACAATATTCCAGTCACCTATAGAAAATAACAGAGTAGGTACATTATTTACCATGTTGGTCTATAAAAATGTACCGACTGTTTCTTGTCTAGCATATCGTTAGAGGCGTCTAATGGTGTATGGAGTTTTGGATTTGTGATGAAATAGGCGAGGAGCTAGCGAGTTATCCCTACTTTTTCAAAAAATTTCCACCTAACCGAACTTTTGGCTGAATGTGATTTAAGGAGCTTATATTCCCCCTTTCGGGGATGACAGGCGTGAGGGTATTATGATGACATTATTTTTAAGTCCCAGACCAACATTGGACACCTAAGCGTGTGACGTAATTTAGGAAAGACATAAAATATCCCTTATGCAATATACCTACAACCGCATAGCTCCCAGACGCAAACTAACCAGTTAACATTAATGTAGTTGATCAGTTACGTGAACACCCCGCTATAACCATTTCCTGGTACTCAGTACTTAAAGCCCAGGACCAACAGAGCCAGTGGTCGCTAAGCTGCGCGGGCGCCATATTGCGTCGCAATACGTAACTGTTTCTGATCGCAAATTATAGCGTATGTTTCATTTACATTTATGTTCAGTACCTTAACTAGGCAAGTTGTTACGTTATGTCTTACGCGGAAGGCTAGTTGACATCAGGATTCAGGTTGCTAGTTGATTTACATACATATCTACATACATTCATAACGTAATGTTATGAATAATCCCCGAAGGGGTAGGCAGAGTCAAAGGGTCAGCATCACCCTTCAACCACATTCAGCCAAAAATAAAGCCGGGCTGGGTTAGATGGAAAATTGCGAAAAAGCAGTGACAAGCTGCTAGCCTGTCGCCTGCACAATCACACACCCAGAACCCGATATATCATTAGTCGCCTTTTACGACATGCTAGGCAAGAACCACAGTTAGCATATTATTTTTAAGTCCCAGACTAACACGGGACAGTGGGCTGGGTTGGATGGAAAGCTGTGAAAAAGGAGTTACAAATGGCTATCTCATCGCCTACTCAGACACGTACCCAAAAGCCCGTAAACCATTAGTCGCCTTTTACGACATGCTTGGCAAGAATCACAGTTGGCACATTCTTTTTTTTTGTCTCAGATCAACATAGGCCAAGTCCCAAACCAACATGGGACAAACTTGATTTTATACCCTTAAATTGTTTTTTTAATAAATAAAAAATACTTTCAAAGTTTAACAAGTTTTCCTGCTCAGAAATCGATAAAACATTTATTTGGATCTGAATGATTTAGAACATATCCTTACGCCCACAATCCTCGTAGAGGTGGGCAGAGTCCAAAGAAAGCAAGGTCCATAATCCACTTTATAAAAACCAAATTTAATTGGGAAGTGATTTTATACATATTTATATAATTTCTGGCCAATTTATTTCTACTCTCTAACCATGTTGGTGGTTGAATAATGTATAACTTATACACAGGATGTATAATTTAGCATGCTTACCTTCTGAAGTACAGAGAAATAGGCAATATTATAAGTTTTCCTTATGAGCAATCGCTGAATTTGCAGTGTTGCACCGCCGATTGCACCGGCACACACACAAAACAGCTGAAACAGACCCAGTTCATTAGCTTGCACTTCGGACCGGCAATTGTTTATAGCAATCGGTTGACCGACGAGGACGGCAAACAGTGCGATGAGCGTGAAATGGGCCCATCCGTGGTGTAAACGCATTCCTGCATACTGCACAGCCGCATGCGTTGCGGCTGCATTACCGCCTGCTGATTGAGACGTCTCGGTCACTTGGTGTTTGCGAAACTGTTTATTAATATACATAAAAGAAGATTTGACTAGCTCGATGGCGCATTTGGTAGTGACCCTGCCCCATGCGCCAAGAGTTGTGGGTTCGATTCCCACCCAGGACAAACATTCGTATGATGAATACTTGTGTTTGCTCTGTGTCTGGGTGTTAATATCCAATATTTAAGTATATATTTGTAATACCAGTGTTAATTCTGATATCCGTAACACAAGTGCTTAAGCTACTTACCTCGGAGTCAGATCAATGTATGTGATGTAGTCGGATATTTATTTATTATTTATTTAAAAGAGCATTTATGAGAAAGGCTTATACTGTAGAAGATTTTTTAAGTGATAAATATTTGTAATTGCTATTATACATATTTACTTTTTTTAGATTTTTATAGCATAGTAGCTTAAGAATATGCTAATTGTTATTGATACTTATTGTGAATTTGGCGATAAAAAGGGTAACTATCGAGTTTCTTGCCGGTTCCTTCTCGATAGAGTCTACCTTCCGAACCGGTGGTAGTATTATTTCTTATCCTTTTTTATGTATATTGACTATTTATAAGTGCTCTTGAAGCCCATATAAATAAAGATTTGAATATATAAATACAACTCTGGCTTTGCTTTTTTTTAAATATTTTTTAGCGAGTAACAAATACTAGGTACCTATTCAAACTAAAATATAAACACTAAAAAATACGAAATAAGTAGTGGTTTCGTATTTTTTAGTGTTTATATTTTATATGTTTGGGAAACCACTTTAATTTAGCACGAGTTAAAAAAAGATTGATTTATAAAAGACTTATAAAAACCTTAGGCGTATAAACCTTTAGATCCTTTAGATCATTTGCGAACCAATTTCTTAGCCTTGCAGATCGCCCACGCATCACTGATTGGAGGCTACATGATTATTGTATATTTTTTTTAAAGCTACAATAACTTTCGCTTACTCGAAAGTAGAAGTCATCTAAGCAACAGCTTTATTGGATAGAGCTACTTTATAGCATCGCGGTATCGGTAACGGATATTGCCTCACCCACCCGACCTTTTCCTCTTTCACCATCTTATTACATAAAATCACTAATGAAACAAACAACTCCATGTATCATCGCCTCTTGTTAGAGGTTTCTTCTACCTTTCAATAATATTTTTTGGTGCCCAACCATATGTCCTGGGTTCATAATGATAAATAAATAAATAAATTCTTCAGACTGACACACCAATTCCCTAGTCCCAAACTAAGCTTATGCTTGTGCTATGGATACTAGGTGAATGGATAGACATACTTAAATATGTTTATAAACATCCATGATTCGAGTACAAATGTCCATGTTCATCACACCAAACATTTTCCCCTAGCGGGATTCGAACCCGCGACCCTTGGTTTCGTGGCCAAGGTCTCGGCCACTCGACCAAAGGGCCAGGCAAAATGGAAAAATATGTTCATCTGTATATATCCAATACACCACTTATCACCATTTACGAGCCTTAAAAACATAGCAATGGACTAACCTTTTGTATCTTAAAATCCTAGACCAACAAGATGCAAAAATAACAATAAAGAAGTGTAAGAAAGTAAATAACCCACATTTGAACAGAAATCTTTGGAAGGCAGCCCAATTATCCTTAGCGCGTGTAGTTTGTAGCGATCCCTTCGCGAGTTGCGCAAATGCAGCCGCGGTGCAGGCATGGCGGCCTCGCGCGGACGTTGACTTCGACCGAACTTTACTGACCACCGTCCATGCGTTCTATCAGTGCTTATTAATCTGTAGTCTACGGACCCTGGGGGGACGTGTGATGAGGCTTATACTACGGACCTTCTTCAGAAATGTCTGGACTTAAAAAACACGGACTAGTAAAAAAAGATGGACTCCACGTTGTCATACTATGTTGTGAAGCCACGTTTATGCTTGTGTGACTGAGATACTTATGGATACCAGATATGGAATATCTGTCATTTGGAGCGCATTTTATGTCAATGTGTGACATAAGTTGCGTGTTAAGTTGGAGCATCTAAGGAGCTTCAATGTCTAGTTAGTGGCGCGGAGTCCTCCTTTTTTTCTAGTTTGTGAAAAAAACTTAAATAAACCAGTGAAAAGTAGATAAATCTTTACTTAGCACGGCGAATGTGCGGCATCTGGCTACAGTACGTACCTTATTAAAAGGCATGATTTACTCAACACAGAAACAGGATGCAAGTCGAAGCAGTTCATATCCGGATGGGTAACCAAATACGAAATATCACCCGCACCAACTTATTCCGGAAAATAAGCTTAAGGTTTTGTAAAGTAAGCGTTTGATTCCGAATACTTTATTTATTGCAGTCGGTAACATATGCCAAAAAAATCCTGAAATTCGTGTCCTCAATAATACATGTCATTTACATTATGGGGCTGGCCTCTATGCAAACTTTTTAGGTCTTAAGTCTAGTAGTTAGGTTCATGCGTTGAACGTCAATCAGCTTTCTTTTCATTTTGATATAAGCTAATTATTGATTAATTAAAATAATAAAGCATGGCACGGTCACCAGGCACAACGGAGTTATTATTTCATCAAAAATGCTTGTGATATTGAACAGTGTCGCAAGCGCAGTCGTAGGCTGCGCGCGTGCACGTGGCGCTACCACGTGACGAGGGCCGGTGCCTGCGCCTTACATAACAATGGTAATGCTGGGCCACACCAAAGACTGGGCGTCGTACAAGGTAGACTATGGATTTTAGTTTAATTTCATGATGAGCCTCCAAATTGCCTGTTTCCCCAATCCCCAAATAGAAATATAGAAAATAATGTAAATAGTGCTGTAGAGGACAAGCAAGGGACTACAGTTTGTATGTGTAACTTAACACTGACTAGTGACTTGACTACTGACGTAACTAGCCCGTTGGTCGAGTGGTCAGAGACCCTGGCCACGAAACCAAGGGTATCGGCTTCGAATCCCGCTAGGGGAAAATGTTTCGTGTGATGAACATGGACAATTGTACTCGAGTCATGGATGTTTATAAAGGTATTTAAGTATGTCTATCCGTTCACCTAGCATCCATAGCACAAGCATAAGCTTAATTCGGAGCTAGGGAATTGGTGTGCTAGTCTGAAGAATTTATTTATTAACCGATTTTGGCTACGGCAACTAATCTCAACGAGGATTAGCGCAGGAGATATTGAAGTACACAAGTGTCTGCGCAAATACATGTGACCCTCCATTCTTATGATTCGATAAGACGGCTACCCGACATGACGGGAGAGATCAGGTTCAGGACCAACAGCTTAATGTGTTTTCCGAAGTACGGTAGTGATTAAGTCCGAGACCAACATGGAACAAGGCACTTAAAAATAGGAATATAAATAGTCAAAGAGAGGACTTACTTCGAGGAGTGTACGTGAAATTGTCTGATATTTGTTTATCTCTAGCGACCCACCGGCCACCCCGGTCATTGGTGAAAACTGTGGGAAAATCCGCCGACTAGATTTTGAGTTGATCGCGTTTAAACAAGCAGAAATTTTGATTAATTTTACTACATAAGTAAGTGATTATTATTTGTTGCGCCACTACTGACGCCTACGCACCTCTTCCGAGGTTTAATAGCCCTTCGTAACGGGTGTAATGCATCGTAATTGCGGTGATCGCGTGGTAACTGCGAAGTTCTTTTCTATGATAGAGTAATCGCACACATAATAACTCTATTATTCTAAATGTCTATTAAAAGACAACAAATAACTTAAAGCACGCATGCATGTGTATCATTTTTTTTTTATCTATGGCAACCAAACTCTTATTATAAAATTTTGAATTTCATGATTATATAATGAGAAAGTATTATGAGAAAATTTCATGCAAGACAAGAATTTATATTTTGGCCACAAAAGTGCGGAACTTTAGACTATCTTAGAAATTTGACTTATTAATGTTGTTTTGATCCGCCCTCAAGGACTCTGATTTTGCCTATTTGAATAATTAATTTGCTGAAAAGAACAACTATAAATATCTCAGATCAAAACCAACCACATCAAAACGTCTTGATTACCAAGACGGTCAGTTATTTTCCAAACTTACGATTTCTGTATTGCACAAGATCACGAGCGCGACCACAAATTTCGAACTGGTTCTATCCGAAGAGACCGTCGCAACAATTGAGCGCAAGACGTTCACATTTGTTGCAAAACTACATTTAAAGATGAGATATCTCGCAGGTTGATTCTTCCTAACAAATGTTATTATTAACTATCTTTAAGCTACTCCGCAGACGGATATGACGTTATGATAGCGGAATGACGAGGGTTGCTTGTCAGGAGTATAGGACCCTAAAAATAATTGAAAGGTGCGTAGCTCCCACCGTAATAATAAATTAGGGAGTGATCTCCCTAACATCTGGGGTGCCGTATCGTTATCGTTTGTAAGCAAAATATCGTAAAAGTTGGCCACACTAATGTGATAAGTAGAAAGGTGTTCTTCACCATATTTTGGGCCCCACCCTCAGAGTACTAGCCACACGCTATTCTGCTTGCATAAGCTTTAAAACCTAACTCGTCTATCTACTTGTGATTAAGTAGCTAGCTATGTTCACCAGAGGGCGTCTTACATCTGAAGTACCTACATAATGAACTAAACATGTTCAGAATTTCGAACTTGTTAGACGTCTAACAAGTTACCATGATCCAACAATTATCTGGTTCCCCTATCTTAGGGTTACGAAGGTCAGATCGGCAGTCGCTTCAATGTAATTACCAGACTCGCTAAATCCTGGATCATGGTCTAAGCGGACCCCGTCTAAGCACGGGACATAACGCTAGGAAGATGATGATGAGACGTCTAACAAGTTACGCCGTTTATTGCAACAGTCATGAAGTCGTCGCCTCAAGTTACGGATAAGTCAAAGTCAAAGTCAAAATATTCTTTATTTAAGTATATACGTTTCAAGGAAACACTTATGAATCGTCAAATACAGGTAAAGCCACAGCTATATGATTCCGAACACCGGTTCGGAATGTTGTATCTACCGAGAAGAATCCGGCAAGAAACTCGGTAGTTACTCTTTTCAATACAATTTATACATGGTGTATGAATATAGTAGGAATATATAATAGGTGACACAAACTATAATATCACCATTTCGCTCATGTATTATGAACTTGTTATTATCTTGCGTAAGTTCTCAATCACCCAACTACACATAGGTTCACAACGAGTCACACTAGGAGTCTGAATAGAGGTCTAAAACAGCGCCATGGAGAACCCATTTGGTGACTCAGATGACAAAAGAATTCATCATTGCAATATTTCAATATCCTTCAAAACTTGGTGGACTTAAAAATTATCCAATAGTCTCAATAGATGAGACTGATCAAGAATTAAGATCAAGGTCACCTTGATAATATATCTGCCTATATCTTCAAAAGCGGCGCCATAAGTATGCCGTATACTTGACATAAGACATGATGAATAAGCTGAATGCCACTAGTAATGACTGGTAATTACCTGCACAAGACAAACTAATCCATCAAGCTGTCAAGATATTGCATTCGGACGAATGATGCTTTCCCTAAAGGCATAAAGAATAATCGTACTTTGGAAGAATATGACAAATGACAACACCTTGAAAACCGCCTACAATGATTTCTTCATTAAACTCCATTAATTTTTTCACAGAACGTGTGTCCTTATGGTGAAATGACAGCTACAGTGTTCTATTATGTTTATCATGTTTCAGCAACTTGCTTATCTCAACATCATTAATTACATTTCTTCTGAATAACAGTTGTTGCAATATTGCGGTTTAAAGACTGTTATAAAAGCCTTTATGGTGCAACTACGGTTTTCTGAAATAATAATCTCAAAATTATAGCAGTAATTTACGTGTTAAGGCCCTTGTGTCGGAGAAAGTCTGCAGTCTAGATCAGTTACTGCCCGTGGTAATGCAGTCCAAGACTTCAATTTTGTAACTTTACGAGTATTCAACAAGTGCTAGTTTTGTTTTAAATAGTTTTCCTTCCAAATGAGGGATTAGAGTTACTAGTTCCATATTGGTCTGTGAAGAATGTGCCAACTGGATTGCTTGCCTAGCATGTCGTAAAAGGCGACTGATTGTGTATTGTGGCTATTGAATTTGGGTGTAACCTAACCTAACTCGATTTATGGTTAAATATGTTTTAAGCTTATTGCTTCTTGTACTTTGCTTATCCCTTTTTTTTTATCAAACCAAAAATAACGAAGATACAGCGCGTTATAGTTCAGAGTGTTGTCACTTGTTCAATTCATTCATTGTTCCGTAACAATGTTCCTACATTGTTCAAAGATACGCCACAGAGATCAGGAGTTTACCAGATTTTTGTAGCGTATCGCTAGCGAAGCGCTGTATCTTCGTCATTTTTCGAATAAAAAAATATTTGAGCCAACCAGCCTATTGTTTTGGGTGTAATCATATGTGTTTAAACCAGTGGTTATAAACTTTTTGTAATGAGGGACCGCTAGACAAAAATTCTAAATATATGGATCACTTAATTGATTTATTGTTGTGGAGGTACTATATAGTTGAATGGAAATAAAGATGACCCTTTATGGAAATAAAGGGTCCTCTTTACTTTGTGCAATACTAAAGCTCTGTGGACATCGAGTACTGTGCGCACCTCGCTCGCTCGCTCCACGCACTGTCGCGTTGTATATTGTTATTATTATTTACTGACTTTTATGGATGGCTCCGCGGACCACTTGTGATGCTTTCCGGAACCACCAGTGGTTTAAACGTTTGTTGTGTGATCCAGACGCGGAGTGGGCGCTGTCCTGGTCGCTGCAGGGCGGCTGGCGCTCGCTGCAGCAGGCACCGGCGGGCGCGGGATCGTCTCTGGCGGTGCTGGACGGGCTGCGCGTGCTGGGCCTGCTCTGCTTCATCGTCGTGCACGTGGTCTACCTCAACACGCTCACCTACATTATCAACCCGCGCCGTGTTGAACAGGTAGCCTTTTTTGACAGGAGAATGCGTTACGTATGGTTCCGAAAAATCAGGGGAATCAGCAGTACTTCTTCAACTCGACTCAACTTCTTCTTTCGAGGTAGGAAGACCGTGTTTAGCCTATGATTTAAGTGGGCGGTATATAGGTACCGACTAAAATCTTGGCAGGTACCGTCATGGAATCGTGCAATGCTAAAACACTGTGGACGTCGAGTAGGTAACAAACTTGGCACCCTTGGCTTAATGATTTGACCAAGCTATGAACGAAACATCACAAAGGCATCAAAAGTCGCACAGGTGCCTGTGCAAAATTTGTACGTTTGATCCGTCATGTACAAACGTTTGGTGTCACCAGATGCGTCGCGACACGGACGTGGTGCTGATGTCCAACTGCACGCTGATGGTGCAGGCGTTCTTCGTAATGTCCTCGTTCCTGCTCGCCAACAAGCTGCTGGGGCAGCGGCGGCGGCAGCAGCGCGTCGCGCCCCTCGCCACCCTCGCCGACACCATGCTCAACCGCTTCGTCAGGTGGGTGTGAAGGCCAGTGGCGGATTTACAGTCTTGGCTGCTCTAGGCTTCAGGCCATGTAGTAAATACAGGCTGCCACTTCTCTATACTAAAGCGTCATCAGTTATTTTTTTATCACGATTGGCTGCCTCTAATATCATACTGCGTCTTATGGTACCTTAATCCGCCACCAGTGAAGACAGTCCTGAAATAAATACCTCTGGCTGGATTGACTCATTGGTCTAGTGATAGCATGCGCCGCCTAAGGACCAAGAGACCCTGGGTTCAATTCCCGGGTCGGACCAAAATTTGTGCAGGTATTTCAATATTGCAATTACTCAGTTAGGAAGTTAACGGTTTAATCAATCCCGTGACTCGGAAAGCACGTTGAGCCGTCGGTCCAGCCCCTTACCTCTATAAAGTATATTTATGGCTTTTATAATTTACTATGCTACTGGTGTTTTAGTTACGATTACAATAATGGTTTCTTTCGGGGTTGTTGTTGGACAAAACCTTCTATTAAGTATATCCTCTAAGTAATTATTTTGTCAGTCCTTCGGGGTCCCTTGAGGATGGCCCTGGGCACGGGCCTCGTGTGCTCTTATGGCATGGTAGAGACGGTATTGACTTCTTCCACTCAGGTTAAGCCTTACGGTAAAGACGGTGCACCCCCCCCCCAGGTTGAGTCCCACGTACTTCATCGTGGTGTGGTTCGCGGCGAGCTGGTGGTCGCGCGCCAGCGACGGGCCCATGTGGGCGCCCCTGGTGGGCGTCGAGAGCGGCATGTGCCGCCACAAGTGGTGGACGCATCTGCTCTACCTCAACAACGTGCTTTACAACGACGACCGCTGCCTTATACAGACCTGGTCAGTTGCTCTTACTTGCCTTAGTGTTGCGAACGTGTCTGTGCGAGTATAGGATAAAAAATTTAAAGATAATGACAGAATCGTTAGTCCAATCATTTGGACTTTTGGCTAACGCATGCAACGTGTTGAAACCGTGGTTTTAATTCTACTAGTTGTTGATGACACTGATGTTTGCCTTGTTCTATGTGGTTGTTGTAGCTTCGTTAACTCTGATCTTAACATACGTTAAGTTAAACTGAACTGATTATTGAAATTATAGTCGTGAGGCTTAGTATTGATGTGACCTCTGAGATCCTGGTTACAATCACGGTTATAACAATTTATGCGATGCCCACCATGTAAACCGTATTTAATGTGTACCATCTCTAATTGTAATGGGACATATCATACATAGATTTGATTGTTTGTTTCAAGCCTATACAAGGCTTTCAAACTACTGGACCGTGTAACATAGACTATATTTATCCTAGTAATAAACAAACAAACAAACATAACATCACGCCCATAATCCCCGAAGGGGTAGGCAGAGTCAAATAGGCAGCAGGCCCCTTTAACCACATTCAGCCAAAAACAAAACTGGGCTGGGTTAGATGGAAAATTGTGAAAAAGTAGTGACAAGTGGCTAGCTCGTCATCTACACAATCATACCCAAAACTCGATATACCATTGGTCATACCTTTACGACATGCTAGGTAAGAAACACATTCTTTTTTAAGTCCCAGACCAACTCGGACCTAGTCATAGATTTAGGATGTACAAGATACACAAAGACGGCTCGGAGACATGACCAAAATAAATTTAAGCATGTGTTGGTTGGCGTCTATGTGTGTGTTAAAAATAGTGTTGTCAAAGACGCACTTTCACATTATCGACTGATTCAGTTGTATACTAATAATATAGGTATTTAATACGCTTTTTTATACTTTTGATTAATTATTTATGGCATTGACTGAAATCAGTAGTTATATATATTAGGTAAATTGGAATTAGTCGGTAAGAAATCTCATTCTAAGCAGTTCTATAAACAATGAGATGGTAAAATTCTTCGTATATTCAGCGTGTAAAAAATTAAAAAATTAGAAATATGTTCTATGATTTATACTAAGACAAAAAGATATGACTTTTGCTTTGACTGATGGAATGAAATGGAACAAATAATATATTAGCAACTTTTAATTTGGTAGCATTAAAAATAATATGTAGTGCAACAAATTTTTTGCTGCCGTCATTTGCCGCCAAAATGTTTGCTGCAGATAGTGGAGTTCTTACTGGGAGTCCAATCTGGTCTGTCTATAGTCCGCATCCACTTTTTACACAATGCTGGGTTGCTTGGAAACCTAGAAAAATTATCAGTTACTTAACTAACAAGTTTACGGAGATAATGAGTTCCCAATGTGAATATAATTATATTTCAACATAACTTGGCTAAATAACTTTGTATTCATGTCATGATGTCGCTAAAAGACGATTCAGTTTTTATCGATACTCATGACGTCACCGCTTTGTCAAGCACTAGCGTAGCCAAACTATTTACCTACAATTTTACACAATATTTTCCCCAATTCTGATTATAATCACGATGTATCCTTAGAAATATCAATTATAATCAATATACTATTGTAAACATATTTTTCTAAACTGATTACTAGCAACAATTTGACAAAATATGGTTTGAAAAAATCTAATGATAAAATCGTATTTACCTGTGAAAAGTGTATTTATTCGGATTATTCCGTCGTGTAACCTCACAATCACGTACAGAACAAGTCACCTCAATTGCACATTTAATATTCTCGATTATAATCCAAGGTTTAATACATAAATACATAAATGCAGAAATTTCACTGCGAGGTAGAACAGACCGGGACGCTATGGCCTCTTACTCGCAAAAACATTGACATATAGGTACTTCATTCGCTGTCTCTTTTTCTCTCGGGCGGTTTGTATTTCAGCAGGATTTCTCGCTCCCACGCTTTATGTATCTTTTGCGTAGTCAAAAAAATTTAAATCTATGGACCTAGTAATAAATATTTTGAATTTGAATTTTGCATGATCGCGGTCCTGTAGGTACCTGGCGGCCGACATGCAGCTGTACCTGTGCGCGCTGGTGCTGACGCTTGCGCTGTGGCGGCTGCGGCGCGCGGCGCTGCTCGTGCTGGCGGCGCTGCTGGCGGCCGCCCGTGCTGGCCGCCTTCGGGCTCGCTTACGCGTGGCGTCTGGTACCCAACTTCGTGGTGCACCGCCCCGAGTGAGTCATTCGTCCTTGATGATAAATTGTTCAAGTCTTCAGGACACGTAATATCCAAGCGCATCTCTCGCGTTTCGGCTAGAAAGATAAGATCGTCGAAGTGGCCTTGGGAGGTGGTGGGCTCTTGCTTGAGGACATATGTCCTTGAATAAAGGCCCATACTGGTGACCAGATACATTGTATAGCTGATAAACTGGAACGACATAATCAACTTGTTATATCGAATCCCTCTCTCTGGTTAGTAAATAAATACCTGATCATCGTCAGGTGTGTTGATAAGAGCATAGTGAACTATACTTACATACATACATACAAAACATCACACCCATAATCTCCGAAGGAGTAGGCAGAGTCAAAGGGGCAGCATTCCCCTTCGAACCACATTCAGCCAAAAATAAAGCCGGGCTGGGTTAGATGGAAAATTGTGAAATAGCAGTGACAAGCGGCTAACCTGTCGCCTACACAATCACGACACCCAAAACCCGATATACCATTAGTCGCCTTTTACGACATGCTAGACAAGAACCGCAGTTGGCACATTCTTTTTTTTGTCCCAGATCAACATGGGCCAAGTCCAGACCAACATGGGAATATACTTACCCTCAAATATTGTTTAAGATACCTGTCAAAGGTGGCGTGACAGTCGCTATTGCTGATTTAAGAATCACATCATCTTCACCTGATTCAAATGAGACGATGCACTCTAAATAGTGGTGAAAGCCGTAATTCTACACGGGTCTATGTCGTTTACAGGGCCATCCGCACCCTGTACAGGAGCGAGCCGTCGTTCGACGCGATGTACCAGTCGCCGCTGGGCAACGCGCCCGGCATGCTGGTCGGACTGCTGCTGGCGCACCTGCACCACGCCGTTATTGACGCCAACGTGC
>OX596220.1:13259064-13296564 GCA_951394215.1 Glyphodes perspectalis
GACGCAGCTCCGCTCGCTCGTAGCGCCGATTGCTCGCGTCACCGGCGACACACTCACAAAATAGATACACCTGAAGGCCGGCTCCGTTCGATGCGCGCAAAAGATGCACGCACTCATTAAAGCGGCGAGCTCTGCGCGATATCGATGGATCCGTTCGGAACGCACGCCGGAGCCGCGCCGCCTTCCGTCCCTATCTATTTTGTGCAGCCGCCTGCCGGTGCTGGTGTCGTCGCTGCGCGCCGCGCCACAATTTTCCTACGCTTAGTCCTTAATGTATTAAACCTAGTATTAAACATATTTTTATAGTTCAATATGGGTTTTCTTTGACAACAAATTGTAGGGTATTTGCCGGTTTGTTCCCGGCCGCCCGGCCGCTGGCGACGCGACGGGCAGTTCTGATGGCTGTCAAAGCGATTATACTATGATTTGCAGTTGTTCGGAACACCAATATTTATACACCTTCGATTTGTATTGTATAAAACTTTCCTAAGAACTGTGATGACTTCAAATTAATAGGTATTATTAATTGTAAATGCAAATTAATAAAAAATAATTGGTTTAATAAATTATTATTTACTAACTGCTAAGGGCCGATTTTCCAACACTCGGCAATAAAATAATGTGAGGATATCATAATTATTGCTTACCGATATTTGTTTGCATTTGTTGTAGGTGGTGCAAGTCTTTATTCTAATGTATAATTCCCATTAGCGCGAACATCTCATATTTGGCGACATCTCGAACTGCATAAGCCAAATACAAAAAGCCACAATTAATATAATAGTTGAAAGAATGTTATCAAAAAATATTTTCGGCTATCGATTGATATTTTCATTTAAGTTATTAATTTCATATTTATGATTGATATCTCATACAAATACTTATAGAATAGATTTTAATAGGATTACTGATACAAAAATAGAGTATTAATTACATAGTACGAGGATACGAAATAAATACTTTTTGCAACACCATTTTTAAGTATGTTTTGATGTTTTATGTTTTAAATTACTCATCTGAAATCGGCCCCTAGCAAGTAACTAACTTCAAGCAGCAGGTAATTCGTGTAAATGTAAATGTAATTTGATATCATCAGTACAAGAAATTACATATAGTTGTTGTCAGGGTCAAGTACCCGGTGGGCGCGGCAGTACCAACGGTCCGTCCCCGCTGCGCCGGAGCAGGGCGGGTGACGCGCGGCTAGCAGGGGCGGAACGAAGCCGCCGCCCGCGCACACCCGCATCGTAGTCATGTGCACTGAAACGCAATGCAAGCTCGATCAAAACCTCGTTGCCTTGGCTTAGGCAGAATATGTGTAGAGTCCACGCTCCGAGGCGAAACTACACGTTCTTAATGCAAGTTGAACCAACATCGTTAAGAACGCGTCATTTAGCGAGCTAAATTTCAAAGTTCTGGTAAAATCCAATAAGTGCCTTATTGTATATGTGAAGAATCAGCTTACTTAAGTTTATTTATATTTCTGGTAGAATTGTAACATAAGAAATCTATCTACTGTAAACTGTAACACATAATAAGCTTGGGCTGTATGTACTGCACATATCAAACTATACCCAAATGTAAATCTTGTTCCAATCCCATCTCAAAGACAATAAAACAATCTAAGTAAACACTAATGTGATCACCACTTGTGCTTCATTATTGTGTATACATTTCAAAGCATGACACTATAGGGCTGACTGTTGTAAGTCTACATATTACATGAATTGTTTTCTGCAGTAATATGTAATAAGATGTTTTGTAAACAAATAATGTACCGGGAATTGCTGGACCGCCTGGACAACCATTGTGTATCAACTTATAGTTACAATTACGCCCAAACCATTCTCTCGTAGTATTTTATTCTTGATCGAGTCAAATAAGCAAATAAGTAGTGCTTTTTAAATCTTATAGGTTAATGGTTCTGTACATGAATGTATAATGCGTTAACGAAGCCTGCCTTTGAGGCTAGTGCCCTGAGCGCTTCCCAAAATGATATTACATATCTATACAATAAATATGGCTTGAGAGGGTCAAAATAAATGAACAATCCACCTCAGTGATCATATTTAGTTTCTTAAGCTCCATCATTTGTCATTATCAGTTTTAAATGAGTATTGAACGGATTAACGTCCTGTAAAGATGCGGACTACACATTATTGTACTATCAGATAGCCCGCAGCCCGCGCGGCCCGGCCGGCCGGGCTGGCGGCGAGACATCGCACGCTTCGAACATGTTCCTGGTTCAAATCTCATTTATTTAATATCTACACATCAATAAATGGAATTTGGATTAAGTATGTAAATAGTTAATAAATATTTAAAATATAGGTACTACGCTCTTTTTCTTTTCATCCCAAAAACCCTATCATACGTCACTTTCGTGATAAATAACTTCATAATCTGGTTTCAAACTTTTATGCTGCTCTGCGATTCATTTCATTGATGAATAGCTTATACCTGTGGAAGTATTTGCACGTATATGATATGACTAATATGACTAGTTATTTCTTGTCACAATACACAAGGATGGTTGGCCATTTATTAGTCCTGGTTGATCATCCCGAATAGACCTTAGTCGTGTGAGATAGTTAAACTTTCGCGGTCTCTCTATATTACGTAGGTGTAATATAAAAAACTGTAACTAAATGCCAAAGTAGTATCAGTAGGTAGCACGGCGCGCGGCCACCACCTAGCGGGGTCGCGGTGCGCGATCAGCGCCGTCAAGCGCCCTCGTCGTACGCGGGTGCTCAGCTAGATGTCGCTGCGAAGCTTAAATTACACTTACAGTCCATCAAATCTAAGAGTACCGTTTGATATTTCACATTTTTCAAACTGAAACAACTTTGTATAAACGTAACGTAATACAAAGTTATTTAAAGTACGGTAAGTTAAGTAAGTTAATTAAAGTACGGAAAAGGTTCAATAACCTTTTCCGTTAAACAATGGATTATAAATTTATTTTTATTTTATCACAAAATGTACAATTCTTAATCACTACAAATAAATTTAAATCTTTCAAACAAATTTAAATCGACTACTACTACAAATAAATTTAAACAAAGTAAAATCACCAATGTACACAACAAATAAGTTGTTTTTATACCTCATTTCAAAGTGAATCTGGAACTGGTCACCGACATTCGTTTCTTCATAGTACTGCCAGCCGACACAACATTTCGTATATCGCCGCTTCGCCAACAGAACATTTCACCGGCGTACGATTCGTCGACAGCACAGGTCGTCATTAGACCTTTCGCCTACGAACGATTCACTAACTGATACTTCGTCATTTAACTACATATGTCCTATATTATGTAGGTTTCTATATATTAGCATGTAATTTTATTGTGTGATATATTATAACTGTCATAAAAAGAGATATTTTACAAAAACTTACCTCCTCACATTAATACTATTGTTTTAAAAACCTTTGGATTTATAAAATTCGTATTAAGGAAACTTTTAATAAATCCATATTAACCATATAAAATTCAAAATGTAAACATAAATTAATTTAATTTAAAAGAACTATTAAATTCGTATTAAGGAAACTTTTAATAAATCCATATTAACCATATAAAATTCAAAATGTAAACATAAATTAATTTAATTTAAAAGAACTATTAAATTCGTATTAAGGAAACTTTTAATAAATCCATATTAACCATATAAAATTCAAAATGTAAACATAAATTAATTTAATTTAAAAGAACTATTAAATTCGTATTAAGGAAACTTTTAATAAATCCATATTAACCATATAAAATTCAAAATGTAAACATAAATTAATTTAATTTAAAAGAACTATTAAATTCGTATTAAGGAAACTTTTAATAAATCCATATTAACCATATAAAATTCAAAATGTAAACATAAATTAATTTAATTTAAAAGAACTATTAAATTCGTATTAAGGAAACTTTTAATAAATCCATATTAACCATATAAAATTCAAAATGAAAACATAAATTAATTTAATTTAAAAGAACTATTAAAAGTTTCCTTAATACGAATTTTATAAATCCAAAGGTTTCTAAAACAATAGTATTAATGTGAGGAGGTAAGTTTTTGTAAAATATCTCTTTTTATGACAGTTATAATATATCACACAATAAAATTACATGCTAATATATAGAAACCTACATAATATAGGACATATGTAGTTAAATGACGAAGTATCAGTTAGTAATCGCTCGTAGGCGAAAGGTCTAATGACGACCTGTGCTGTCGACGAATCGTACGCCGGTGAAATGTTCTGTTGGCGAAGCGGCGATATACGAAATGTTGTGTCGGCTGGCAGTTCTATGAAGAAACGAATGTCGGTGACCAGTTCCAGATTCTTTCAAAGTTACGTAGTTAGGTCCTTTATTGTGGTGTTGCAACTCCTGAAATTCACTTGTTATATGAATAATCGAACTTAATAACACAAGGCGTCTTTTAGTATATATAGCTCAGATTAGAGATTTGTTCTCTAATCTGAGATCTATAGTGTCAATATCAATGGGCGATCAATTAGTGATAACTAACATATTTTATATAAATCTTAAAAACTGTAATCGATCCCATTCCTAATCTTCATTTTGTCATATCTGCTGTCAAACGGTACTTCTTAGATTTCATAGACTGTAGGTACATACGATATTTTGCTGATTTTCGAGGCTTTCATAATACCTATTTAACATTTCAATCCATAAAGAGCAATCCAGAATTTGTTAAGATGTGTTTCGTTTTTTTCGTGATAATAATGTTAGTAATTCATGGACCAATATTAAGGATAATGTGTTCAAAGAATCCTGATAATATTTAAATGTATTCGGCCTGTTATGTTATGTTAATTAATTCGTATCTAATCTTCACATTTTTTGTCGATTAGGCACATGGTAGATATACTTATAGCTGCGGGGGGCCCACCGGGTAAAGTAAAGTTTTTTAAAGTGGTCAATCAGAAAATAAGTTTAGGAACCTCTGATCTACATGATTTATGTAATTTTATCTGATTCATGATTATAAGCAGTACTTTTACCTAACGTATTAAAGTCCCACTTTTACTAAAAGCTAGATGTAGGCACCTAAAACAGCTCCATAACGTACGTACATACATACATTGCACATACATTGGGAGCGGTGGTAGCTCTATGTTAAGGACACGAGCCTCTTAACCGAGGAGTGCGTTTTCAAACTCGGGCACGTACCTCTGGATTTTTCAAATCTATGTACGTATTTATACCACTAGCTCGACGGTGAAGGAAAACATCGTGATGAATCCTGCAAATTCAAACAACTTTGCATTTGTAACCATGATCCAAAAATTGACAGGTTCCCCTATCTTAGGGTTACGAAGGTCAGATCGGCAGTCGCTTCAAACTAATTACCAAAAACTCGCTAAATCCTGGATCATGGTCTAAGCGGACCCCGTCTAAACACGGGACATAACGCTAGGAAGATGAAGATGATGAACGTACGTACATACATACATAGGTACACAACATCACGCCCATAATCCCCAAAGGGGTAGGCAGAGTCAAAGAGGCAGCAGGCTCCTTTAACCACATACAGTCAGAAACAATACTGGGCTGGGTTAAATGGAAAATTTAAAAATGTGTAGTGACAAGTGGCTAGCTCGTCGCCTACACAATCACATACCCTAAACCCCATACCTACCATACCATTAGTTACCTTTTACGACATGCTAGGCAATAAACACATTTAGCACATTCTTTTTAAGTCCCAGGATGGGACAACAGTATTACAGACATTTTGTACTTGACAGACATAAAAATGCAAATTTGTGTAAACTAGAATTTTACTGGTACCATTTTTTGTATTCTGGTGTCGTAGTCACGTAGACGTGCGCGTGCGTATTCACAGCGAGGCGCGCACGCACCCGTTACGGTGAGTAGGAAGTGCGGCGTGCAGCCAAATATAATGAATCATTAATCAATGACGCTTAGTTAATTTTGGTTACATTGACGGGGCTTTGTGCCCCATACGAGATGTTGATTGGGATGAGAATAACCTTGAACAGACACTTAGAGACGTGCGAGGAACAGACACACGTACACACGTACACACGCACACACGTACACACGTACACACGCACACACGTACACACGTACACACGCACACACGTACACACGTACACACGCACACACGTACACACGTACACACGCACACACGTACACACGTACACACGTACACACGTACACACGTACACACGTACACACGTACACACGTACACACGTACACACGCACACACGTACACACGTACACACGTACACACGTACACACGCACACACGTACACACGTACACACGTACACACGTATCAACACGCCCGTAACCCCCGAAGGGGACGGAGACTGATTGACATGTATGTTTTAATTAGAATGTATGGAGGGGATCAGATCTCCAAATATTTCAGACCGAGGATTGCAGAAGCCTTGTCCACGAACGACCTCCATATGGTACAATAATTGTTAAACATGTACTAATGCTATGATCTGAAACAATAAGAACATTCCTATAGCTTATTATAATTAGTATTTGATTAAACTAAGCTAAACTTCACGCCACTTCCCTAGCAGGGTAGGCAGAGAGAATCGAACGCCATATAGCACGGTCCTTATTCCTTACACATATATTATTCCTTAGTATTTGATTACTCTCTCGAAAATAGTAATAGGTATTCGACTCTATTAAATCACAGCTTTGTGTTATTGTCTATCTATCTAACACTACAAATATCTTCATTCTAGATGAACTTCTGATAGCTGGGTTTAAACAAATAAATATCCGAGGACATCACATACATTGATCTGACTCCAAAGTAAGTAGCTTAAGCACTTATGTTACGGATATCAGAATCAACAGTGGTGTTACAAATATGTATATACTTAAATATTGGATATTAACACCCAGACACAGAACAAACACAAGTATTCATCATACGAATATTTGTCCTGGGTGGGGCTCGAACCCACAACTCTTGGCGCATAGGGCAGGGTCACTACCGAATGCGCCATCGAGCCAGTCGAAAAGTCGGTTTAAGGATCTTTATTTTCTCATAAAATTTAAAAATCACTTACATGAGAAACATTATCTGTTAGCAAGTACATTCCGATGGGCAAGAACAACAGGATATCATCGGTAATGTCAAAACTTAACACAGCTCATCGCACGACACACAAATAAATAGCATAATCCTGAACATACACTCTAAAGTTTAAAATGAACCATCGGTCTCGTCACGACAAATACCTAGGGTTGCATTTGGTGATAAGCCCTCTGGAGATACCACACGGAAGAGGTTAGGTCAGACTTTATCTACTTGTGCTGCGGTAGGCGGCATCGGCGGCAGGTTGCATTCCGCTAAATGTTAGGACAGCATTGTTATATTTTTTTGTGGATAAGAATGCTACTTCAAATAATACTTTGCTTTAGTTTACAAATATCTGAAATTAAACTAGTTAATCAATAAACCAAACTTGCACATAAATATCGTGTCTACAGCAGTGTCTCATTATTACAAACATTACAAAAGACAAATTACAGTAATCATTCTACTATAAGAACGTTTAAACATCAGTTAACTAACAGTAACAACATCAAACCAATGACACCATCACCGTCAAGAGTTAATCATTGACAAACAACGTAGAGAATACTCTACTTTATAAAATATCTGATTGAAATAATGACACTTTAAATATTAAAAGTATTTTCTTGCACCCACGTGCCCTTTTTACTTCTGATATTATTCGTTTCGATTGTAAAGACATTTCTTAACTATCCCATCTAACATGGGAGGCCACCGCCGACGGTCGCATAAACAACTTAAGGACAAAGAGTCAACACTGTTTAGACTGCGAATGTAACGCGAGCTGTAATTAGACCTACGAGTAAATAAACAAGCCCATTAATACTAATTACTTACATAGACAAACACATTATCACGGCTTCTTTGTGCCTTATGTCATTTGCAACAAAACAACTTAATATAATGTGCCTAAACATTATCATAATTTTAAGTTCTGTAAGTGTCAGAGATTACCACACTTTCTACAGTATGCGCCTCACCGCATAGATATAATACATACTCGAGTCAAATTATAGGTGAAATCATACCCTTATTTACTACTTTGATAACATACATACATACATTGTACCCCGCCCGTATCCCCGAAGGGGTAGGCAGAGTCAAAGGGACAGCAGGCCCCTTTAACCACATTTAGTCTAAAATAAAACTGAGCTGGGTTAGATGGATAATTATGAAAAAGAAGTGACAAGTGGCTCGTCGCCTACACAATCATATACCCAAAACCCGATATAGGTACTAATAGTCGCCTTTTACGACATGCTAAGCTAAGAACACAGTTGGCAGATTATTTTTAAGTCCTAGACTAACGTGGGACAAACTTTGATAACGAATCACGTTAAATATTTATATACCTACCCATGCAATATGGCTGATATTGCATAAGTATACTAATCTACACTACTATTCTAGCCTAGTATAAGAGTCTCTACGCTAATCCTTACCACAGAGCGTTAAAAATAAAAAACTAATCTCTCAAAAAAATTACGTGATTCTACCTATGGCGCCTTCTGCCCAGCAACCAGATGATTATGCCGGATAAACTCCAGCCTACAACCTGTGTCGGCACTTGCACAATTGAGCGCCAAGGCTGCGCGCCGAACTCGTCAATAAGCACACCGGGACATTAACGAATTACGGATGGCCGGCTCGAACTAATTCCGCTAAGTAACCAGTTCCCCCGTTTAGCTAGGTTCATCAATACACTCTTGATTAGCACTTGCAATACCCTTACAGTACTGAAACGCATTCATTCAAAGGCCGGGCACAAAAATTATAATGTGCAAATCGCTGAAGTGTGAAGTACAGTTGTGGCACATGAATGAAAATATAAATAACATTATAGTTATATAATACTTGGATGAGTTACGAAAATTAAATATCATATAATCATACAGATCTTTAGCTCCTTTAATTATAGCCAAAAAATAATTGAGAAACTGGTTAAGATGAAAATGTAGAACTAGTAGAAGCAAGTGGCTAGCCCGACGCGTCCGCGCTCCGCGATCACACTCTTTAAGTTAGTAGTAATAGTGACTATCACTCACCATCAATATACCTAATAATATATATGAATGTACCAAAAGTCAGCTCAAATATAGGGAATAATTGCAGAGAGTCCTGTTGGAGGGCGGCGGCGCGGGCTCGCACCTTGTTTTAGTCAGTTTTTCGCGACTCTCGCGGATCTCTACTCTAGTACTGTGCCGTGATTATTACCTGCCCATTCACACATATCATTAAGTTCTTTAATATGGTTCTGTACTGAAAAATCTCAGTTATATAAAATGGTTTGGTTTAGGGATGTGACCAGGTGGGGTCTGCGGACAAAAAGATGTCATGGCGCTCTATATCAACAAAAAGTGGTCAATTTCGACATGAGGCGGATGGAAAAACTGTTCAAAATGTTGACGTGATTTGATCATGTTAAAGTACTATGAAGGATTATTACCATCTGGCTTTACAAAGCGCATCTAGCCGCTATATTTATAATCTTTAGTTAGGTAATGCAATACTTGTTATAATGGCGAATGGTTGAGTCAAATTGTATGATGCAAACAAGGGGTCCAGTCCAGCATGCGGCGCGCCGGCGCTGCGGGTGCGCGGCCTTGCGCGCCGCCCGCTATGGTGCGCCGCGCCATCAACAGACTACGGCTCCTAGGGCTACCTGTATATGTTAAAGCATTTTTATACAAGCGAATACTTTTCATTAATACAGCCGCAACTTCTGTTTAGTGTAACATTTTTATATATATTAAATAGGCAAAGGTCTAATTAACATTATGTTTGAATCCAAAAATATCTACTGCTAAATATTTTTATTTAGATACTAATTGAAACTTTTATTTCCGTGGCTTATCTCTTGTTATGTAAATTGTACATCTCAAGGGTAAGTACTTACCAAGATAACCCATTGTTTAATCTGTGCTATTATAATATTTCATACACAGATTATATGATCACTGCCGCGTTTCCGGAGGGGTAAACAGGGCCCGGACGCAACACTCTCCTTAAAACACATTTAGCCTAAAATAAGAGTAAGCTTTGATGACGACCTGAGCTGTACCTACTCAACTACTGTGGAACTAGGGAATTGGTGTGTCAGCCTGGAGAATTTATTACATTTATTATTACATTTATAATAAAAATATTGGTGGTGCTGGAGGTAATGATGAGGTAATATGAGATGGTTTGCATAGTGTTTGTTAGATAGGTAACACATGTTAGACAAGAGACGAGTAGAATATTCAATAGAACTTCCACCGTCTTGTGCCGTCAACACTTTACGTTGTACCATAACACAGACTGAATAGCGAAACCATCCGAGGTGCAGCCCTCGGCGAGCCTGTGTTGGGACACAATGGTGTCTGCCGGCGCGCGTCGAGCTGGTGCGCCTGCGACACCTGCCCGTACCGGAGTCGCCCGCCGCGCGCCGACCACCTCCGACACACGCACGCGCTGGTAAGATGCTGTTTCATTATTTTGTTATAAACAAAGCTTTGAAGTGTAATCCATACTATTAGTTTTATTCCTTTAGATTAATATTAAACAGTACAATTTAATAAATAAAGTACTTTTATACCCTAATTAACTATATAATGTTTAATAAAGTCAATTGACGGATCTCCGCCGTTGTGGGCCGTGCTCCCTCGGTCTGTTCCCGTACACTATCACCTCCCGCGCGCGATCACCGGACGATTAGACATAATGCAGTATAAACAGTCCAATCAAATTAGACATTCCAGTTTGCATTAATTTCCAACAAGCTGGATTTTTGTGCAGGCCTTGAATACGTCACTACAAACGATATGTCAAAAGTCCCCATCGATCCCGTTTGTGCGTTGTTTTTTATTCGAGGTCACAGATCACAAATTTGAGTTTTTTGCGTATATCTCTGAAACAATGAGAGCTATCGAAAAATGGTTAGGACCAAGCTTGTAGATCGTAAAATTGTCTACAAAAAAGATCTCAACACAAAGGAAAGTCGTATTTTCGACAATATGACACATTTCCGCACCACCGCAAGTAGTGTACACGGCGCTTTTTTTGTTTAACGTGGTTTCCCCAGTAGGAATACTCCACAATATATTTTGATCGAGAGAATGTAATGGGACACTATTTTATTAAAGAATTTTTTTTTTTATTTAAATTTAATGAAAAATTTTAACAGCAAGAAAATTTCATCATTATTCATCATCAAATTCTTCATAGTCACTCGTTTCTTCCTCTTCTTGCTCGATTTGTGTAGACTGCTCCAAGAAGAGAGATATATCAGTTATATCCTCATCAATTTTAAAACAATTATCATCTGTTGCATATCAGACGATGAAGATGTTTGTTTAGCTCGACGACGTTGTTCGCAGCTTTGATATTTTTTGTATAATCAGTGTAACCGGTTGACCTTGAATAAAAAACAACGCACAAGCGGGATCGACGGGGACTTTTGACATGTCATTTGTAATGACGCATCCAAGGCCTGCACAAAGATCCGGCTTGTTGAGAATTAATGCAAACTGGAATCATAATTTTGTCTATTTTGACTAGACTAAAAAAGAAAATCAAGTTTATAAAACAATTATTAAATTAAATTAGGTTAAAAGGCTAATTGTGCGAAATAGGGACGAGTACGTCAACAAATTCACTAAGCCAATTCCTAATCCCTACATATTTAGGTATATAGAAGCTTTTACGACATTTTAAGCAATTATCAGTTTTATTCTTCTAAGGTCCTAAACCAACAATGGACTTGTTCTCCCTTTTGTATTCATAATCTTAACCCATTTGTATAAAGAATAACCAACCTATTGAAGAGGAACTAGCATTATTTAAAACAAAAGTCTTAAAACAAAACACAATTGTGCATCCCCTTTTATCATAGAACATACCACAAATATGTATTACTGATAACATTTTTGGACGAGCGCCGCACCTACCTGCATGACATTGGGCGATGCAGCGCCCGCACCGAGACAGTCGCTCGCTATTGTTTACACTGAGCGCGCGGTTATCGGCGATTAGCGACCTACAACCGCCCCAACAATGCACACTTAATGACTGATTGTCAGAAATAGTTCCATTGTTGCGTATTGAAGCACCACGTGCCCTTACAACGTACGCGTAGCCAATAAACACATAAGCCACTTGGGGTGACTCAATTGTTATGTAGAGGCCATTATGTAGTGATGCTCACAAGGAGACCTCACCGCGGTTTCTGTAATGTTCAGTTAAACTGTTTACCTGGCTACGCTCATAGCTTGATTCAGGAAATATTTAGTTCCACCACTATGTTTTATCACTTAAGCCACTTAATTAAATGAAATTAAACTTCATTTGATTAAGCTGAAGCCATCGGGCTTCCGTGGGATGTACGTTGGAGTCAACAGATTGAATAATACCACAAAACTTTCATCATTCAGATAAAGATAATGTAGGCTAAGGGTTACATAAAGAATCTGAGTGAAAAGAAAGCATTGTCTTGTTGAGTACTGGCTCGGCGTGACTCAGTGACTCACGCGCAGATAACGCGCCGATACCGGGAACGCTGCTGCTGACAAAACAACACCATTTTGTTGGAAAAATTATACTTATTGCCCTATTTGATGCAACTATGTATAAACGAAAGAAGTGGTCTTAAACGTCAATGCAATACTTATTTCTGCATAACTGCATTACCTTTATTGATACAATCTTTAATGTATAATTATGTTTTATTTGTTTTACTGGCTCGATGGCGCTTTCGGTTGTGACCCTGCCCTATGCGCCAAGAGTTGTGGGTTTGATCCCCACCCAGGACATACATTCGTGTGATGAATACTTGTGATTGTTCTGTGACTGGGTGTTAATATCTAATATTTAGGTATATATTTGTAATACCACTGTTGATTCTGATATCCGTAACACAAGTGCTTAAGCTACTTACTTACCTCGGAATCAGATCAATGTATGTGATGTAGTCGAATATATCGTTTATACTTTGCATGCATTGTCTGATACATTACCTCGTATATATACTTTATTAAGAGCTTGTAATTGTCCTGGACTCGCGGAATTGTAAAAAAGAAGGACTCCTCGCTGTCATACTAGCTGTAACTAGATGACTGGCCAGTGACAGAGGTAGTTAGTGGCTTATAATAAAGGTTTAAAGATCTATAGAGAAAGAATCTATAAAGATCTATAAGAGAAAGAAACATAAATAATTTGAAATGTAATCTATGTACTTAAATAGGTAAATGTTTCATAGAGTCTCCATGAGTTGACACGGTCAATAGACACAAGAGACACAATTCCATTGGAAATTGTGTCAGCATTGTTGTATTGGAAACTGCATGGTCGGGCGGCGCCGAGGCCGGGGCGGGGTCCGCGCGCTCCTCGCATCGCTGATGCTCCGTGATATCAATTCGCGAGATGCGCGGGAGCAGACTGAACTAGCGGCAACTCAGCGAGGGCATATTCTAGTTTATATTTAACTGTATTGCCCGGCTAAATTGCATAATACTTTTATACAACTGTTTCATCATATTCCTAGCGTTATGTCCCGTTCTGGTAATTACATTGAACCTACTGCCGATCTGACAAAGAGGAACCAGACAATATTTGGATCATGGTTACAAACTATACAACTGTCTGTTGTCCTTAATAAAGTAAAATAATAGCTTATGCAATTTAAGGAGATCGAACGTCAAAAATAAATTCCGATGGGAGACCTGACTCTACATTGTGTTACATGTAGAACTTTATATGTACAAAGGTTATATGCAAGCATATAAGTTTACTTTGACAGTGGAAAAAAACTATGACTATAATTTGAGATATATTTATTTTGACTAGCTCGATGGCGAAGTCGGTAGTGACCGTGCCCCATGCGCTAAGAGTTTTGGATTCGATCCCCACCCAGGACAAACATTCCTGTGATAAATACTTGTGTTGTTCTGTGTCGGGGTGTTGATGTCCAATATTTAAGTATATATTTGTAATACCACTGTTGATTCTGCTATCCGTAACACAAGTGCTGAAGCTACTTAACTCGGAGTCAGATCAATGTATGTGATGTAGTCTAAAATTTATATTTATAGGTAGGTACTATATTACCTAAGTGGATAAACCGAAAGATAACCATGCATGCATTTAGATATGTAAGTACTCACCATTTACTTAAGAAGCAACTGAAAATTCACGAACAAGAATACTCTATAAAGTTATTGTTACCTGTTAGGCACGTGGGGTACGAAACCGTTAGTATAGCGATAACTGATATAACATATTGCGAACACTTGGTGTATCAACATCTTCCTAGCGTTATGTCCCGTGCTTAGACGGGGTCCTCTCAGACCATGATCCAGGATTGAGCGAGTCTGGTAATTACATTGAAGCGACTGCCGATCTGACCTTCGTAACCCTAAGATAGGGGAACCAGAAAATTGTTTGATCATCATTACAAATCCACAGTTGTTTAAATTTGCAAAGTTCATCAGGATGTTTTCCTTCACAGGCGAGCTAGTGGTATAAATACGTACATAGATTAGAAAAATCCAGAGGTGCGTGCCCGGGTTTGAACCCGCACTCCTCGGTTAAGAGGCGCGTGTCCTTACCATTGAGCTACCACCGCTCCACTTAATGTATCGTTGTTCTGATAATGTTAATTGCACGCGTGAGCGTTTCAAATTGACTCTTGCTGGACCAGCCCTTAGCTGAAAGCGTCTGACCTCTAAATATCAAAACGTTCGGCTGCAGCAGTGCAGCTGTTCGAGAGCCCGGCGGCAGGAGGCGCGGTCACGTGGCCCGCGGCCGCCAGCACCCTCATTACCGATATCTTGTTTACGAGCGTGTTCACGTCCGCTTGCACAAGTTCAAGGTACAAGCCACCTATCTCCAGTTGACTCTCGACCTGTGTTTACTCAGCAAACAATTACTCATCTACCGATACCTAATGGCCTCACAATAATTATTAATTACGTTAACAGCTGACCGATAAACCGCCAGCACCAGTTAAAGGTTTCCTGCTCCGCTAGGGCTGCATCACACCGAAACGCAGAAGTGACGATTTACTTTCGTCTTATTTCCTATCATGAGGGCGGGCAGGTTTGTCGTGTCGTTATTGAAACATGTTTTCCATTTAATAGCGGTAATCAGAAGTACCTACATAAGAATCATTAAGTCATTATGTAAGCCCCGTACATGACACAAATGGTCGTCAGCGTCTTTTAGCACCTCTCAAGGGCATCGGCCTAAAGTGGCTTCCGTCTCGCAACAGTGTCGCACCAGCTCACCGTCGGTTTATTATTTTACTTATTTATATAGGCCTTTTAGGCCCTATTATTTTTCCTGTACTACTTATTTGTAACAATATTATTATTATAGTAGGCAACCCCGCTAGGGAAGTGGCGTAAAGTTTACTTAGTTAGTTTAGTAAGTAGGCAACATGTTACCTCATCAGTTTAACCATTCTTCAATTATACCTCAAGCGACAACCCTATACATGCCAAATATAAAGATTTATCATAAACCTCAATTTATATTTTCCGGCTAAATGACACAATTATAACGAGCCCCCAAGCGCACTCCGAATGAGTACGTAGGATCGCGAGTAGGAGGATGAAACACCTGAGCTTTGGGAGTCCAGACAGAGGACGATTATCAGAGATGGATGAGCCCAAGATGTGATAACCAACCTGCGAGACAGTCATCGATAGAGAGATCCACCAGCGAGATATGTTCGCGATAGCTTGGTCAATCGCTCATACGTATTGTATCGGCACTCTTATCACAGTGACAGATATCAAATAGGTAATAAAATGTTTGGGAAAACATATAAAAAAATCGCTTCTAACTCATGCAATCATCATCAAAAAACAAAGATACTATTCGAATGGTATCAGATTTTAAGCTTTCAGAGGCGTTGACGGCAAGCCACTCGGATGCTACCCCTAGCCCGAGCAGGGCGCGGCGGCGTGCGCGCGCGCAGCGGAAAATAACTGACCTCTGAAAGTGCATCGCGCGCGCCGACTCCGCACTTCGCGATCACTACACCAGCCGCGAGATTATCACTGACATAACATTCAGTTAATTGGACATTAAATTCATGTATCTAGTAATTTTCCGATCAAACCTAAGCAATAATGTGTAATGACCATTTTTGTTCGATAAGGTCCGACTAGTGAATTAGGTATTGATAGAGGTGCAACAAGATACACAAATATGATGCCCGACTCGATGAGCACCCGGTAACAATTGAGAATCGGGGTAACACCCTTCCTCCCTTTACGATTACCTTTACGATTACGGCACTGTATCATTAATCATTATTTACGATTATATGGCATACTATACTTCTCAATACAATTAGGCTTTTGTATGCCATTTTTTGGTAAACAAAATTACTAGACAGGTGTAAAAGGTCAATATATCAATTTTTTTCAAATTTAGCTGACGTTAAATTGTCACTATATTAGTGTTTATTTATTTATTTATTTGCACAAAATCAACAGCTCTTAATAAGAAACTATTTTATGGACATCGAGATAAACCGTTTTTTTACCCTTAAAAACTCACCCCCTCAGATCGCCTGTAAATTATTATTCCCTTCATTTTTGTAATATTCCCTACCTTATCTAATGGGTTTCATCCTACTATAATATTTTTTCACTTTTTACCATTTTCAAACTTATCAACCCTGGTCTATTATTTATTGGTTGGTCTAGGACTCTAGGACTTTGAGAATAAGAATATGCGAACTGTGTTTCTTACCTAGCACGTCGTAAAAGGCGAATAATTTTTAAACGAATTTAGTTTAATTTTATAAGAAACCTGATGGTCATCGGTTTAATACGAGAAATAAAAAAAAACTCGCCGTTCCAAAAATCAGGCTTAATAAGATTAGTGGTTCATTGGTAGGTCTAAGCATAAAAATATTTAATAAACTGCTTCAAAATGTTATTGAATTACCCACGCATAAATTGAAGTCTTATGATAATTCATATTTAATTAATAAAAAAGCGTAACTACTAAATAGACGATTATTTAAAGGATAAAAGTGTATGGACAAGATATCTGCTCGCATGCACAGTGAAGTTTTAAATCATGATATGTTAATGTACCACATATTAGAGATAAGTAAAATATGTTTTAAAAAAAGGCTATCTGTTGAGTTTGTTGCGGCACTTCTTCTCATCAGGCCATTCACGTCGAGGTGCTGGTAGAGTATAAAAGTGTGACGTCCAAAGAATTTGTTACAAATCTACTTGCAGAAATAAATAATTTCATATCGGGGTTTGGGTGTGCGATTACGTAGGCGACGAGCTAGCCACTTGTCACTACTTTTTCACAATGTTCCATCTAACCCAGCCTAGTTTTATTTTTGGCTGAATGTGGTGAAAGGGGCTTGCTGCCCATTTGACTCTGCCTACACAATCACATACCCAAAACCGATATACCATTAGTTTTTTCAAGGCATTAATATAATGTGTCCGTGTCGACAGTTAATACCAGGATTTTCTCAAACCAATTATCTAGAGTCCATGTCAAAACAGAGCGACCTGTTATCGGTCAAACATCCGGATTTTAGCCGTGAAATGATTTGCGGAATTACATGACTTCGCTGATAGTCAGATTGAATAAAGCGGGCACCTCTCGCTCGGCCCGCTGGCGGCGCGCACGGGCGGCTATCTGCGCGGTCAGGGCCGCGCGATCCCTGTCGTTAGCTGCGCGTGCTCCGACATGCTGGCAGATTACATACCACACTCTTTTTCACAATCTTTTTCACAACGTTAGCGGCGCGCCGCGGTGCTCTCCAAGTTGCGCCCTATTCTCTGTGTGGGGATGCTGTAGGCTCGAGATAGAAACATTTGGATCCCGCAACTTGTCGGGACCCACGTAAACCATGATCCCAAACTTAATGATTTTAAATTAATAATATTCCATTAAAGGTTATGAACAAATTATTATGAGGATAGCGCATTCGGTAGTTAGTGACCTTGTTCTAGCGCCAAAGTTGTGGGTTCAAACCCCACCTAGCGCAAATATTCGTGTGATGAATACTTGCCTTTTTTACGTTCGGATGTTAATATCAAAAATATAAGTCTATATTTGACTACTGCTGAATCTAATATCCGTAACACAAGTGCTTAAGCTACTTAGATCGAAGTCAGATGAAAGTATTCTAACTGACTAAACTTCACGCCACTTCCCTAGCGGGGAAGTATGCGATGATTGATATTTACTTATTTATTTGTACATGAAGTAACTACCAACTGACTAATGTTATATCGGTGTCCTCACGATGTTTACTTCGACCGCCGAACTAGTGATAGAAAAAAATAAACAGAAATTCTAGTTCCTGGATTCGACTCAAGAGACTACAAGGTTGAGGTGCTTGAGAGAGGCGACTCGGGTTCTGTGTTCGGGTTCAAAAGAGGAACATATCAAGCGCTTGTTCTTCTCCTTGGCTCCTCGAGCAAACGCTGAAACATAAACTTTGTCCAGCACGTGCCGCCCCCAGCGCTGATAAAGGCGACCAGCTGTTCTATCGCCGCTGCTGCGTCCGGCGCCGCTGCAGCCGGCGCAGCTGCTGGTTGATTACAAATACTTTTGTGATAGGTCATTGACACCATCTGCGCCGGTTCACACACACAGACACAATGTCACGCCTGAATGGGGCTACTCGATGGCTGCTCCATCAAAAACCCGATACACCTCAATTGCAAGAATTTCCAAGCTGAGCAGGTACCTCTGGATTTTTTAAATCTATTTAGGGTATCACTAGGTAGGCGGCGAGGGAAAACATCGCGATGAAACCTGTACATTCAAACCACTATCGATGTGTAACCATAATTTTAAAATTGTCTGGTGGCCCTATCTTAGAGTTACGAAGGTTTGATTGGCAGTCGCCTCAGTGTAATTGCCAGCCTCGTTAAATCCTACATCCTAGTGTAAGCACGTGACATAACGTTGGCAAGATAATGATTATGTATGACTATGTGTTACTAGTGAGGACCTGTCATCTGATGCCCATGTTGAGGGAGTGGTGGGAAACTAATGTGATCGGTCATATTGCACCGGCGGTGTCCAGCACGCTCGTAGGTGTATACCAAACAAACAAACAGACCCGTCGACCACCGGGAGGGGCGCCACTACACGTCACTCCCGAGTCACAAACAGTGCGAGCTAAATAAACTATGATAAATATAAAAGTATAAAACCATTCATCAAAACGTTACGCTAATTTACACAAAATTGTTTATCAATAATAACTGATAAAAAATACGATAAAAAATCAATTTCTTACATATATAAGTGTGGCATATACCTGTACACCTGAAGTTAAGTTAAGCAGTTATAACGTCCAAATATATACAATACTTTTATTTTATTTTAAGAAATAAAAAATCTCGTGTAAGTGATACGCATTCACAGACCGTTTGTCATGGCGCCTACCTATTTGAGTAATTGTTAATTTTCATCGCAGCCCTCAGTTTAAACATTTTTAAGCAGAAACCATATTTAACACAATACTTCCTTTTAAAAGCAAAACGAGTTTTTGTGCTTTTGGCGAGTCGTCAGGAGCGACGCGACGAGCGCCGCTCAGATAACGAATCAAGATTAGAAATTCTTTGTTTTGTTATATACCTATAATCAGGTCCACAATTCGCTTTTATTCTGCAGTGAAATACGAATACAGCTTAGGTTTACGTGTCTTTGTAGGAATACCAAATTTGATTTCTCAAAGCACTTACATTAAACCGGCAGATCATTGAAGGGGTTATTTTAATGCATAAAATAACACGTTTGAACAAATTAGAGGCGTAAGTAAATAAAGGGTAAAGCACATAATATACAAGTGATGACACTTGGCGCTGAGACCCCGCGAACAGTGTATCGTGCTGGGCTCACCTAGCGGACCACGTCACAAGTGAGGGACGGCATCACCGGAGGAAGGTCTGCGGATCACGCGGCGTGCACTTCTGTTTGTTTGTAAACACGAGCGCAAGGGCGGAGGGCGCGTCCCGGGGCGACGCAGCCCTCGTAGCGGCCTGCGCCCGCGCACCGCCCCGCGCCCCCCGCAAGCACTATATAATGCGCCGGCGGCCAGCTCCCTGCACACTACCCCTTGTGTTGCAGACCGAGTCACTCCTCAAAGTCGCTCCACACTCCACAATGGCCGCCAAATTCTTCGTTCTGGCTTCCTGCCTGGTCCTCGTGAGTATTTTTCTGTTTTTTTATATTGCTATAAACCTTACGCCCTAACAATATTACGTGCCTCGATATTGATCTTCGATTTTAATATTTTGATTTTTTTTGTATAATTATTTAAAAGTTTATAATATCTATTATCATTTAGAGAACGTTAGTTTAAAATAAGTTTTATAATTTTTATGGTAACAAATATAAATTCATAGTTTGAAAAATTCTTTATAGTTTAACACTACCATCACTATTTGTAAATAGGTTTTTTGATGATATAGTTTCGTGGGCTATTTACAGTATTTTAAATTTCAAAAATCGTTAGCTATATAAGCGGCTCCGCAGTGCTATGTAGAGCCCTGTGACGAGGAAGTGTTCATTGTGGAGCCGCTAATCGAAATATCCGTCCCATTGTAGTGAATTGCGATCATATTTGAAGACAGCTATTTTTTGTCAAATTGCTATTGTGAAGTGAGAAATTAGCATCATATATAATTTAGGCTTACAACGATTGTACATGTGAGTGATGAAACTAAAGTGAGCGATGATATAATCGGCCTTTGGCTACAACCACTGCCAGGCCCCATACAGACCTCTGAGTTCTGTTGTACTAGTCCTGCTGGCAAGTTACCGTTCCCGCCCCGGGAACCGCATCTAGAGCACCGCCAACACGCAGGCACGCTCCCTAAAAGTCCACTCATAGTTTAAGCTGTAGCATCGCAGTTTAGTGCGCATGCGCTCTCCCAGTACACAACTGAATTAACTCATATGATTGTGGTGCCGCAGGCGTCCGCCGGGATGGTGCGGCGCGACGCCCCCACCCCGCTGGAGGAGCTGCAGAAGCACGCCGAGGACTTCCAGAAGACGTTCTCGGAGCAGTTCAACTCGTTCGCCAACTCCAAGAACACGCAGGAGTTCAACAAGGCGCTCAAGGACGGCACCGACTCCGTGCTCAATCAGCTCTCCAGCTTCTCCAAGAGCCTGCAGGGCGCGGTCAGTACCACATACTACACACCACATATTGCAGTATTAGTATATTGTCTGCCAATATAAATAGTAGTAAATGGCTGATAAAATTTAAAGGAACACTTGGATCCTGAACTGTGCACCTTCATTTATTAAGGTGTGCCAAATAATTAGCGATTGCATAAAATAATACATAAATTTTGAGACGACCTTATTAAAAGATCCTTTGTTCAGATAAAATTCACAAATCATTTCTATCTTCATAGTGCTTGTAGTAAATCGGCTCTGTACGACATAAACAAAAATGGATTGGAATAGCAATTTTAGCAAGTGTTATCGGTGTGTGCAAAAATTATCGCCGAGCTGACCTCCGGCGGCGGCTATCGGCCGCGTTGCGTCACATTCCGGGATCACCTCTTGGCGCAGAATAGGTACCTAATGGCACAATACCTATCATACTGAGATCGTCTCCTGCCGATTATGTAAATTAAAACTTGAGTTAGAGTTAGTTGCCAATGCAAAAACAATAATAATATATAACTGCAACCTGTCTAGTTTACCAAATAAATTATTAGAATTGATTAAATAAAAACTGCCAATGGCGGCTTGTAGTAAAGTTTATTATTTGTGTGTACACAGTTGAGCGACGCGAACGGCAAGGCGAAGGAGGCTCTGGAGCAGACACGCGCTAACGTGGAGAAGACGGCGGCCGAGCTGCGCAAGGCGCACCCCGAGGTGGAGAAGCAGGCCGGCGAGCTGCGCGCCAAGCTGGAGCAGGCCGTGCAGAGCACCGTCTCGGTACGTGTCGCCTCGCCGCGCACCCCTCCCCCCCCCCCCTCCTCGTGCTCTCCACGCGCCCTGTCCTTAGCCTCACCGTAGTCTGTCAACAGCCTTACAACTTACAAATACGATACTGTGATCGACCGAAACCTAACACTGCACATTTACAGTTGAAGCCACTCGAACAAGGTCGACGTGACTCTGCATACTTGTCCAGCTCTCGTAACAATAACTCTTGAGCACATACATGTATCCCCTTTGGGGTGTAATCTGAGTCATTCTACCAATCTAAGACATAATAGAATCCTAACGCAGAATCTAAAATGGTTAATATGGCCTTTACAGGAGAGTCAGAAGCTCGCGAAGGAGGTGGCGACGAACATGGAGGCGACCAACCAGAAGCTGGCTCCCAAGATCAAGGCGGCGTACGAGGACTTCGTGAAGCAGGCCGAGGAGGTGCAGAAGAAGCTGCACGCCGCCGCCACCAAGCAGTGAGCGCTCCCAGCCCCTCGCCTCCGCCATATGTATTTGAATAAATACTTTATTAGTTTATTTAACTACTCAATTGTTTCCTTTCGTAACCAAATCTATGCAGTGCATTTTGTGAGCTTGTGTTCTCCCGTGGTAAACATGACAGAAATTAACAAAAGATAGAAATAGTTAGTAGATATTAGGTAGGTTACTACACAATACATAACTTGTGTTATATGAACAGGTTTTTATGGTATTAAATAATTATTTACCCAAGTAATGCATAAACCCAACTTGCATTTTGTAAGCACTGGTTCAATACCTTACGTTCGGTGGCGCGGTGCGCCGGCGAGCTAGGGGGCGCGGTGCCCCGGCGAGCTAGGGGGCGCGGTGCCCCGGAGCCTCAGGCTCTGTTTGTTAGTTGGTCCAGTGAGGTGCAAGGGGCTACTGGACCGATTTGAAAAATCAGATGAGTTGAATAAGTAAAATTGCACCAAGAAAGTACACAGAAAAGTAGCACCAGCTACACAATTATTGCAATTACGACCGATTATTTGAGTCCCATAGGTCATTGATGGATAGCCACTAACACAGTGCTGCACCCCGTTGAATGTGTTTCAAACAATATCACTCCTGATGCTCGTTTTCCATGGCATCTAGGTGACTGCTGACATTTACTAAGTCTAGTGTCATGGTTTAAGCGGACTCTGTCTGATCCAGAAATATAATGCTCGGATTTAATCAACCTATATCTCGAGACATCAAAAGTTGAAAACTCGTATAGACCTTTATTTTGCCATTCTAAAAGTTGCTTCTAAAGTCTCATAAAATCTCGAAAAATTTGCTTAACACACTATTTAATATCCTATATTTATAAAAAAATCTTATAAATTGTATATACATATATTACCTTTTTTATACAAATAATGTCATAATTAACTATATGTCAAGTAAATCTATAATTTTATTTTATCTTATCGTCTGATCTTAAACATACAATGTTATCAATCTCCATCTACTCATCATTATTTTCAATTTCATTACATAATTATTATTTGTATAAAAAAGATAAGTTATATTTGTCGGCGTTAAGCGATGCCAGCGCCACCAAGCGGCTAGTATATTAATTGGAACGCCAGCGCCACCACGCGGCGCTTGACAGAGTCTACGACGTTGTGCCCGGCAGAAGCGAGCTCACTTTGCGTACGACCACCGAGCAGTGAACACGTCTGGAAACTGTCACGCGTTCCTAGGTTTCCTAGTACCTAATTCAGTCATCAGTGCTAATTATTGAGTGCAATTAAAATAACCTTGATTATCGTACCAGGGTTTGACCGACATTACCCGTCGTAACGCCTATAGCCGTCAATCAGCATGGCGGATAATAACGAAATAGAAAATCATTCTCCGTTATATTCAATAACTATTAGATTTATAAAGAGTATTTACTACTAAAGGATAGATAGTAGGTAACTTAAACTAATAATAACTATTAAATGCTATTAATAACAAACAATAAACTAAGATCCACGATTACCCGTGGTCACGCACATTAGGCTTACGCTCCAACACTTTGCGCCCTTTATGTCAAAAACGGTGCTATATATAAAAAAAAAAATATTAAACAAACGTTGTTAGAGAATTATATACTTTACGATATTTGACAGGCCCGTTGGTCGAGTGATCAGGGACCCTGGCCACAAAATCAAAGGCAGCGGGTTCCAATCTCGCTAGGGGTAAATGTTTCGTGTGATGAACATGGACATTTGTACTCGAGTCGTGGATGTTTGTAAACGTATTTAAGTATGTCTTTCCGTTCATCTAGTATCCATATTACAAGCTTAAAAGCTTAGTTTGGAACTAGGGAATTGGTGTGTCAGTCTGGAGAATTTATTATTAATATGTAGAAATACGATTATATAGATAGAGAAAACGATATATTCTCAAAAATATGATTTCTTAATGACAAATGAGATGAGGGATTTGCTTTATATGATCGCTTCAAGTAAATTATTTAATATTAATAATGACGCAAGTTTTATAAAAACAAAATATTTAGATAGGTATGTAAATAAAATATAAAATGGACTCTAACATTGGCGTTTATTTTTGTTCATATCCGTTTTTTGTCTGAATAGGCATGTGGGACAATAAACAAAGACTGCCTGACCATCCGTCACTACTATATGGTTTATTGGGATACCAAGCGGTATCTAACATTCAAATACATGTTCATCGTCGTACAAGTAAAACCATGTGAATAGAATTTAGGCAGCTCTAAATGAACGAAATAAATACAACGTAAACTGAAACTACGACTTGTTGCCACACACGATCTATGAGTAAATACTGATTACTTATCGCGGGCTAAAATCATTACAAGCAATATTTAAAATGATTTATTTCTAAAAATAGATTTATTCATATATTTTTGCTTGAAAACCATAAGCGTATGTACAAAGTATATCACTATTGTAATAATTGGTATAGTAGATTTTTCTTTTATTTACATTTCATTACATACAGTTTAGTTTAACTATTTAATTATCAAACAGGCACCAATCATACATTCAAAATATACATTTATAAACACTTATACAATTTGTATACAAATACAATGCCCACAATTGGTTAACGGAGACGCGAACTTGACCAAAAACGTGATCAGATCAAGAACAGCTAGACGCACAAACATGTAAATTAATAATATTAACGTGAATGGTGTCCTCGCATGTGCCCACCATGTACATTTGCTGCCAGGATTGGGTACGTGTGCCATGCTTCATAGGCTACTCGCCACAACCGGAATCGGCATGGATGATGATGATGATGACCTTACCAATTATATAAATATGCAGTTAAATAATATTTATTGTTACTATAATTACTTCACAACTAATTCATTCCCAAATTTAATATAATTCCACAGGCAATAAAACAGGAGTTCAAATGGCATTTTTATTAATAAATAAAAAATTGTATCTTGTACATATTTATTTTCGAGCGGTGGAAGCTCAATAGTAAGGACACGCGCCTCTTAACCGAGGAGTACGGGTTCAAACCAGGGCACGCACCTCTGGATTTTTCAAATCTATGTACTTACGTTTTTATACCACTAGCTCGACGGTGAGGAAAAACATCGTGATGAAACCTGCAAATTCAAACAACTTTGGATTTGTAAACATAATCCAAAAATTGTCTGGTTCCCCTACCCTAGGGTAACGAAAGTCCGATCGGCAGTCGCTTCAATGTAATTACCAGACTCGCTAATTCCTGGATCATGGTCTAAGCGGACCCCGTCTCAGCACGTAACGCTAGGGAGATGATGATGAGATATTTCTTCTTAAATAAATTTTAACAAAAATAAAAACCGACTTCAAAAAACCCCGCAAAAAATGTTTATAAAAACTAAATAATCAGTTAGTTTTGGAGTCGGTGCCAGCCCGCGTAATTATATCATCATTTCGGAATTTGCAATTATTTGTTTCTTGGTGAAGGGTGGTAAAATAGGTTTTGAATATACAAAATCAATAGTAAGTTAATATACTCATATTTTAACTAATTTGTTTCATATTGTTATTAGTAAGGTAATTTGTTATTAAGTGTCTACTTTTTTTTTTAGTTTGGCTGGCACCGACTCCAAAACTAACTGATTATTTAGTTTTTATAAACATTTTTTGCGGGGTTTTTTGAAGTCGGTTTTTATTTTTGTTAAAATTTAACTTATTTGTTACTTTTTAGTGAAATTTATTAATAGGTAGGTAGACCAAATCAAAACGAGCTGCTTTAATGAGACAGTGCCGGTCTTATGGGACTAAAGACGAAAAGGTATAACGAGCCTTTAATATTTAAAGAATTACTTAAAACTACTAATCTTCAAAGAGTTATACCTTTCATCATCAGCTAAGCAACATAACATGATGAGTACGAGACGCAAATACTGGAATCATTGTGAAATAAATAAATAAAACACTTAACATGTCGTTAAAATTTAAGAGTGGCATCACTAGACCAAGACTTGGTGAAATTGAGACTATCTCGAGAATAACACTCAATATGGCCCTATAATATTGAAAGAATTATCTACGAACTCCTAATCGTTAAGGAGTTGCACCTTCCATCATCAGCTCAGCAACATGAGATTATGAATACCAGACGTAAATACTTGAATTGTTTTAGAAAATAATTAAAATAGATTGTACGCGCCTATAATACTTGAGGGTTTCCCTCGATTTGCCTAAGATTCCTTCATCAGATCCAGATGTGGTACCAATAGGACCAACTCCAGGATATACCCTTTTGAATAAAAAAAAGAACTCTAAAAATCGTCTTACAATTCTTAAATATATCAATATTTAAAGAATCATAAACTAATTCCTAATCGTTAAGGATTTGTACCTTCCATCATCAGCTCACCATCATAAGATGATAGGTACCATACGTAAATACTTGAAAAATCTTAGAAAATGTCTAAAACACATTGGACGTGCCTATAAAGTTTGAGGGTTGCCCTCGATTTTTCTGGGATCCCTTCATCAGATCCTGACTTGGTGGCAATGGGACCAATTCGGGAGTAAACCCTTTCGATTAAAAAAAAAATTTTGGAAATCGGTTAACAATTCACAGAGATATCGAGTAACATACATACAAAAAAAAAATTCAGTCGAATTGAGAACCTCCTTTTTTTTGAAGTCGGTTATAAAAACTTTCCTTTACATATTATACTACGCAGAGTGACGTATCACAACGTTCCGAAATCAGGGTAATCTCCCAGATTCTAGTAATCCTTACCTAATAAACATACTCAACAACCTAGGCGTCATGTCGAACTGTAATGAGTTGAGTCATATCATATCAATTGAAACAAGTCGTATAAATCTGTCTGTATTAGGTTTCAAAAATCCAGGGAAAAGAGAGGTTCGTGTGCTAACTAATTATTCAGCTTACACTGCCCTAATCCTATGTTGTTAGTGCCCGCGACGAATGAAAGAAAACGTACTGATTCGAAAATCAGTAAAACAATATTGTATGTACTATAAATAGAAAAAATATAAGTACGTCCCCTTCCTCTTTATAATTTTTTATATATTTTTTTTATGATTCATCCAAAATCACAACTGGGCTGGGTTAGATAGAAAATGGTAAACAGCAAGCGTAAAAAAAAAAAAAAAAAATTCAGTCGAATTGAGAACCTCCTCCTTTTTTTTGAAGTCGGTTAAAAAGACAGTGTACCATGCGTCGCCTTTACGACTGCCAGGCAAGAAATGTTTGTTTACTTTCTTTTACTTGTTTACATTTTTTCCTTATAAATATAAGAAAATCAAGCCCAATTTTGCATTCAATATATCACATCAAATCAAAAGAAAACACTAATAAACGCATAAACAACGTTCTATTGCGAAACATTGAAAATATCGAATAATATATTCTGGTTTGAACCAGTTATAAGGTCTCAGAATTCGAACATCTTAACCTCATAAAAGCAGTATGGGCGGGTGGGAGGGCAAATTTTTCGATTTCGTGTCGTCCGATTTGGACGTTTTTGGTATCATTCGACGCGGCTCGACAAGAGCATCCCGCGAACGTAACATATTTGCATGTAAGCCGAAAGTTTGATTTATTGTGAATTTTCTAATATAACTCTCCATACAAATTAAATAGAAATATTGGAAAAATTCGTAAAACTCGTTCGAAAACGCCCACGATCGAGACTTTCTGACACAGGGACGAAATCGGGGACTCCGCGCCTCGGTCCTCCGGGAGCCCAACCTAACCACTCCGCATTTTTATAAAAAAAAAAAATATTTTGGAAACCTAACCAAACCTAACCTCACTCTTCGAAACCTAACCTAACCTAACCTCACATTTTGAAACCTAACCTAACCTAACCTCACTTTTTGAAACCTAACCTAACCTAACCTCACTTTTCAAGAGCTAGCCAGATCCAAAGTGTTAGGTTAGGTTTCGGAAAGTGTGGTTAGGTTAGGTTAGGTATCGGAAAGTGAGGTTAGGTTAGGTTAGGTTTCGGAAAGTGAGGTTAGGTTAGGTTAGGTTTCAAAAAGTGAGGTTAGCTGTGAAGATTTCATGTATCGCGTTTACCCAATTGCAGCGGTACGGGTGGGCGGGCGGGCAAATTTTTCGATTTCGTGTCGTCCGATTTGGACGTTTTTGGTATCATTCGACGCGGCTCGACGAGAGCATCCCGCGAACGTAACATATTTGCATGTAAGCCGAAAGTTTGATTTATTGTGAATTTTCTAATATAACTCTCCATACAAATTAAATAGAAATATTGGAAAAATTCGTAAAACTCGTTCGAAAACGCCCACGATCGAGACTTTCTGACACAGGGACGAAATCGGGGACTCCGCGCCTCGGTCCTCCGGGAGCCCAACCTAACCACTCCGCATTTTTATAAAAAAAAAAAATATTTTGGAAACCTAACCAAACCTAACCTCACTCTTCGAAACCTAACCTAACCTAACCTCACATTTTGAAACCTAACCTAACCTAACCTCACTTTTTGAAACCTAACCTAACCTAACCTCACTTTTCAAGAGCTAGCCAGATCCAAAGTGTTAGGTTAGGTTTCGGAAAGTGTGGTTAGGTTAGGTTAGGTATCGGAAAGTGAGGTTAGGTTAGGTTAGGTTTCGGAAAGTGAGGTTAGGTTAGGTTAGGTTTCAAAAAGTGAGGTTAGCTGTGAAGATTTCATGTATCGCGTTTACCCAATTGCAGCGGTACGGGTGGGCGGGCGGGCAAATTTTTCGATTTCGTGTCGTCCGATTTGGACGTTTTTGGTATCATTCGACGCGGCTCGACAAGAGCATCCCGCGAACGTAACATATTTGCATGTAAGCCGAAAGTTTGATTTATTGTGAATTTTCTAATATAACTCTCCATACAAATTAAATAGAAATATTGGAAAAATTCGTAAAACTCGTTCGAAAACGCCCACGATCGAGACTTTCTGACACAGGGACGAAATCGGGGACTCCGCGCCTCGGTCCTCCGGGAGCCCAACCTAACCACTCCGCATTTTTATAAAAAAAAAAAATATTTTGGAAACCTAACCAAACCTAACCTCACTCTTCGAAACCTAACCTAACCTAACCTCACATTTTGAAACCTAACCTAACCTAACCTCACTTTTTGAAACCTAACCTAACCTAACCTCACTTTTCAAGAGCTAGCCAGATCCAAAGTGTTAGGTTAGGTTTCGGAAAGTGTGGTTAGGTTAGGTTAGGTATCGGAAAGTGAGGTTAGGTTAGGTTAGGTTTCGGAAAGTGAGGTTAGGTTAGGTTAGGTTTCAAAAAGTGAGGTTAGCTGTGAAGATTTCATGTATCGCGTTTACCCAATTGCAGCGGTACGGGTGGGCGGGCGGGCAAATTTTTCGATTTCGTGTCGTCCGATTTGGACGTTTTTGGTATCATTCGACGCGGCTCGACGAGAGCATCCCGCGAACGTAACATATTTGCATGTAAGCCGAAAGTTTGATTTATTGTGAATTTTCTAATATAACTCTCCATACAAATTAAATAGAAATATTGGAAAAATTCGTAAAACTCGTTCGAAAACGCCCACGATCGAGACTTTCTGACACAGGGACGAAATCGGGGACTCCGCGCCTCGGTCCTCCGGGAGCCCAACCTAACCACTCCGCATTTTTATAAAAAAAAAAAATATTTTGGAAACCTAACCAAACCTAACCTCACTCTTCGAAACCTAACCTAACCTAACCTCACATTTTGAAACCTAACCTAACCTAACCTCACTTTTTGAAACCTAACCTAACCTAACCTCACTTTTCAAGAGCTAGCCAGATCCAAAGTGTTAGGTTAGGTTTCGGAAAGTGTGGTTAGGTTAGGTTAGGTATCGGAAAGTGAGGTTAGGTTAGGTTAGGTTTCGGAAAGTGAGGTTAGGTTAGGTTAGGTTTCAAAAAGTGAGGTTAGCTGTGAAGATTTCATGTATCGCGTTTACCCAATTGCAGCGGTACGGGTGGGCGGGCGGGCAAATTTTTCGATTTCGTGTCGTCCGATTTGGACGTTTTTGGTATCATTCGACGCGGCTCGACGAGAGCATCCCGCGAACGTAACATATTTGCATGTAAGCCGAAAGTTTGATTTATTGTGAATTTTCTAATATAACTCTCCATACAAATTAAATAGAAATATTGGAAAAATTCGTAAAACTCGTTCGAAAACGCCCACGATCGAGACTTTCTGACACAGGGACGAAATCGGGGACTCCGCGCCTCGGTCCTCCGGGAGCCCAACCTAACCACTCCGCATTTTTATAAAAAAAAAAAATATTTTGGAAACCTAACCAAACCTAACCTCACTCTTCGAAACCTAACCTAACCTAACCTCACATTTTGAAACCTAACCTAACCTAACCTCACTTTTTGAAACCTAACCTAACCTAACCTCACTTTTCAAGAGCTAGCCAGATCCAAAGTGTTAGGTTAGGTTTCGGAAAGTGTGGTTAGGTTAGGTTAGGTATCGGAAAGTGAGGTTAGGTTAGGTTAGGTTTCGGAAAGTGAGGTTAGGTTAGGTTAGGTTTCAAAAAGTGAGGTTAGCTGTGAAGATTTCATGTATCGCGTTTACCCAATTGCAGCGGTACGGGTGGGCGGGCGGGCAAATTTTTCGATTTCGTGTCGTCCGATTTGGACGTTTTTGGTATCATTCGACGCGGCTCGACGAGAGCATCCCGCGAACGTAACATATTTGCATGTAAGCCGAAAGTTTGATTTATTGTGAATTTTCTAATATAACTCTCCATACAAATTAAATAGAAATATTGGAAAAATTCGTAAAACTCGTTCGAAAACGCCCACGATCGAGACTTTCTGACACAGGGACGAAATCGGGGACTCCGCGCCTCGGTCCTCCGGGAGCCCAACCTAACCACTCCGCATTTTTATAAAAAAAAAAAATATTTTGGAAACCTAACCAAACCTAACCTCACTCTTCGAAACCTAACCTAACCTAACCTCACATTTTGAAACCTAACCTAACCTAACCTCACTTTTTGAAACCTAACCTAACCTAACCTCACTTTTCAAGAGCTAGCCAGATCCAAAGTGTTAGGTTAGGTTTCGGAAAGTGTGGTTAGGTTAGGTTAGGTATCGGAAAGTGAGGTTAGGTTAGGTTAGGTTTCGGAAAGTGAGGTTAGGTTAGGTTAGGTTTCAAAAAGTGAGGTTAGCTGTGAAGATTTCATGTATCGCGTTTACCCAATTGCAGCGGTACGGGTGGGCGGGCGGGCAAATTTTTCGATTTCGTGTCGTCCGATTTGGACGTTTTTGGTATCATTCGACGCGGCTCGACGAGAGCATCCCGCGAACGTAACATATTTGCATGTAAGCCGAAAGTTTGATTTATTGTGAATTTTCTAATATAACTCTCCATACAAATTAAATAGAAATATTGGAAAAATTCGTAAAACTCGTTCGAAAACGCCCACGATCGAGACTTTCTGACACAGGGACGAAATCGGGGACTCCGCGCCTCGGTCCTCCGGGAGCCCAACCTAACCACTCCGCATTTTTATAAAAAAAAAAAATATTTTGGAAACCTAACCAAACCTAACCTCACTCTTCGAAACCTAACCTAACCTAACCTCACATTTTGAAACCTAACCTAACCTAACCTCACTTTTTGAAACCTAACCTAACCTAACCTCACTTTTCAAGAGCTAGCCAGATCCAAAGTGTTAGGTTAGGTTTCGGAAAGTGTGGTTAGGTTAGGTTAGGTATCGGAAAGTGAGGTTAGGTTAGGTTAGGTTTCGGAAAGTGAGGTTAGGTTAGGTTAGGTTTCAAAAAGTGAGGTTAGCTGTGAAGATTTCATGTATCGCGTTTACCCAATTGCAGCGGTACGGGTGGGCGGGCGGGCAAATTTTTCGATTTCGTGTCGTCCGATTTGGACGTTTTTGGTATCATTCGACGCGGCTCGACGAGAGCATCCCGCGAACGTAACATATTTGCATGTAAGCCGAAAGTTTGATTTATTGTGAATTTTCTAATATAACTCTCCATACAAATTAAATAGAAATATTGGAAAAATTCGTAAAACTCGTTCGAAAACGCCCACGATCGAGACTTTCTGACACAGGGACGAAATCGGGGACTCCGCGCCTCGGTCCTCCGGGAGCCCAACCTAACCACTCCGCATTTTTATAAAAAAAAAAAATATTTTGGAAACCTAACCAAACCTAACCTCACTCTTCGAAACCTAACCTAACCTAACCTCACATTTTGAAACCTAACCTAACCTAACCTCACTTTTTGAAACCTAACCTAACCTAACCTCACTTTTCAAGAGCTAGCCAGATCCAAAGTGTTAGGTTAGGTTTCGGAAAGTGTGGTTAGGTTAGGTTAGGTATCGGAAAGTGAGGTTAGGTTAGGTTAGGTTTCGGAAAGTGAGGTTAGGTTAGGTTAGGTTTCAAAAAGTGAGGTTAGCTGTGAAGATTTCATGTATCGCGTTTACCCAATTGCAGCGGTACGGGTGGGCGGGCGGGCAAATTTTTCGATTTCGTGTCGTCCGATTTGGACGTTTTTGGTATCATTCGACGCGGCTCGACGAGAGCATCCCGCGAACGTAACATATTTGCATGTAAGCCGAAAGTTTGATTTATTGTGAATTTTCTAATATAACTCTCCATACAAATTAAATAGAAATATTGGAAAAATTCGTAAAACTCGTTCGAAAACGCCCACGATCGAGACTTTCTGACACAGGGACGAAATCGGGGACTCCGCGCCTCGGTCCTCCGGGAGCCCAACCTAACCACTCCGCATTTTTATAAAAAAAAAAAATATTTTGGAAACCTAACCAAACCTAACCTCACTCTTCGAAACCTAACCTAACCTAACCTCACATTTTGAAACCTAACCTAACCTAACCTCACTTTTTGAAACCTAACCTAACCTAACCTCACTTTTCAAGAGCTAGCCAGATCCAAAGTGTTAGGTTAGGTTTCGGAAAGTGTGGTTAGGTTAGGTTAGGTATCGGAAAGTGAGGTTAGGTTAGGTTAGGTTTCGGAAAGTGAGGTTAGGTTAGGTTAGGTTTCAAAAAGTGAGGTTAGCTGTGAAGATTTCATGTATCGCGTTTACCCAATTGCAGCGGTACGGGTGGGCGGGCGGGCAAATTTTTCGATTTCGTGTCGTCCGATTTGGACGTTTTTGGTATCATTCGACGCGGCTCGACGAGAGCATCCCGCGAACGTAACATATTTGCATGTAAGCCGAAAGTTTGATTTATTGTGAATTTTCTAATATAACTCTCCATACAAATTAAATAGAAATATTGGAAAAATTCGTAAAACTCGTTCGAAAACGCCCACGATCGAGACTTTCTGACACAGGGACGAAATCGGGGACTCCGCGCCTCGGTCCTCCGGGAGCCCAACCTAACCACTCCGCATTTTTATAAAAAAAAAAAATATTTTGGAAACCTAACCAAACCTAACCTCACTCTTCGAAACCTAACCTAACCTAACCTCACATTTTGAAACCTAACCTAACCTAACCTCACTTTTTGAAACCTAACCTAACCTAACCTCACTTTTCAAGAGCTAGCCAGATCCAAAGTGTTAGGTTAGGTTTCGGAAAGTGTGGTTAGGTTAGGTTAGGTATCGGAAAGTGAGGTTAGGTTAGGTTAGGTTTCGGAAAGTGAGGTTAGGTTAGGTTAGGTTTCAAAAAGTGAGGTTAGCTGTGAAGATTTCATGTATCGCGTTTACCCAATTGCAGCGGTACGGGTGGGCGGGCGGGCAAATTTTTCGATTTCGTGTCGTCCGATTTGGACGTTTTTGGTATCATTCGACGCGGCTCGACGAGAGCATCCCGCGAACGTAACATATTTGCATGTAAGCCGAAAGTTTGATTTATTGTGAATTTTCTAATATAACTCTCCATACAAATTAAATAGAAATATTGGAAAAATTCGTAAAACTCGTTCGAAAACGCCCACGATCGAGACTTTCTGACACAGGGACGAAATCGGGGACTCCGCGCCTCGGTCCTCCGGGAGCCCAACCTAACCACTCCGCATTTTTATAAAAAAAAAAAATATTTTGGAAACCTAACCAAACCTAACCTCACTCTTCGAAACCTAACCTAACCTAACCTCACATTTTGAAACCTAACCTAACCTAACCTCACTTTTTGAAACCTAACCTAACCTAACCTCACTTTTCAAGAGCTAGCCAGATCCAAAGTGTTAGGTTAGGTTTCGGAAAGTGTGGTTAGGTTAGGTTAGGTATCGGAAAGTGAGGTTAGGTTAGGTTAGGTTTCGGAAAGTGAGGTTAGGTTAGGTTAGGTTTCAAAAAGTGAGGTTAGCTGTGAAGATTTCATGTATCGCGTTTACCCAATTGCAGCGGTACGGGTGGGCGGGCGGGCAAATTTTTCGATTTCGTGTCGTCCGATTTGGACGTTTTTGGTATCATTCGACGCGGCTCGACGAGAGCATCCCGCGAACGTAACATATTTGCATGTAAGCCGAAAGTTTGATTTATTGTGAATTTTCTAATATAACTCTCCATACAAATTAAATAGAAATATTGGAAAAATTCGTAAAACTCGTTCGAAAACGCCCACGATCGAGACTTTCTGACACAGGGACGAAATCGGGGACTCCGCGCCTCGGTCCTCCGGGAGCCCAACCTAACCACTCCGCATTTTTATAAAAAAAAAAAATATTTTGGAAACCTAACCAAACCTAACCTCACTCTTCGAAACCTAACCTAACCTAACCTCACATTTTGAAACCTAACCTAACCTAACCTCACTTTTTGAAACCTAACCTAACCTAACCTCACTTTTCAAGAGCTAGCCAGATCCAAAGTGTTAGGTTAGGTTTCGGAAAGTGTGGTTAGGTTAGGTTAGGTATCGGAAAGTGAGGTTAGGTTAGGTTAGGTTTCGGAAAGTGAGGTTAGGTTAGGTTAGGTTTCAAAAAGTGAGGTTAGCTGTGAAGATTTCATGTATCGCGTTTACCCAATTGCAGCGGTACGGGTGGGCGGGCGGGCAAATTTTTCGATTTCGTGTCGTCCGATTTGGACGTTTTTGGTATCATTCGACGCGGCTCGACGAGAGCATCCCGCGAACGTAACATATTTGCATGTAAGCCGAAAGTTTGATTTATTGTGAATTTTCTAATATAACTCTCCATACAAATTAAATAGAAATATTGGAAAAATTCGTAAAACTCGTTCGAAAACGCCCACGATCGAGACTTTCTGACACAGGGACGAAATCGGGGACTCCGCGCCTCGGTCCTCCGGGAGCCCAACCTAACCACTCCGCATTTTTATAAAAAAAAAAAATATTTTGGAAACCTAACCAAACCTAACCTCACTCTTCGAAACCTAACCTAACCTAACCTCACATTTTGAAACCTAACCTAACCTAACCTCACTTTTTGAAACCTAACCTAACCTAACCTCACTTTTCAAGAGCTAGCCAGATCCAAAGTGTTAGGTTAGGTTTCGGAAAGTGTGGTTAGGTTAGGTTAGGTATCGGAAAGTGAGGTTAGGTTAGGTTAGGTTTCGGAAAGTGAGGTTAGGTTAGGTTAGGTTTCAAAAAGTGAGGTTAGCTGTGAAGATTTCATGTATCGCGTTTACCCAATTGCAGCGGTACGGGTGGGCGGGCGGGCAAATTTTTCGATTTCGTGTCGTCCGATTTGGACGTTTTTGGTATCATTCGACGCGGCTCGACGAGAGCATCCCGCGAACGTAACATATTTGCATGTAAGCCGAAAGTTTGATTTATTGTGAATTTTCTAATATAACTCTCCATACAAATTAAATAGAAATATTGGAAAAATTCGTAAAACTCGTTCGAAAACGCCCACGATCGAGACTTTCTGACACAGGGACGAAATCGGGGACTCCGCGCCTCGGTCCTCCGGGAGCCCAACCTAACCACTCCGCATTTTTATAAAAAAAAAAAATATTTTGGAAACCTAACCAAACCTAACCTCACTCTTCGAAACCTAACCTAACCTAACCTCACATTTTGAAACCTAACCTAACCTAACCTCACTTTTTGAAACCTAACCTAACCTAACCTCACTTTTCAAGAGCTAGCCAGATCCAAAGTGTTAGGTTAGGTTTCGGAAAGTGTGGTTAGGTTAGGTTAGGTATCGGAAAGTGAGGTTAGGTTAGGTTAGGTTTCGGAAAGTGAGGTTAGGTTAGGTTAGGTTTCAAAAAGTGAGGTTAGCTGTGAAGATTTCATGTATCGCGTTTACCCAATTGCAGCGGTACGGGTGGGCGGGCGGGCAAATTTTTCGATTTCGTGTCGTCCGATTTGGACGTTTTTGGTATCATTCGACGCGGCTCGACGAGAGCATCCCGCGAACGTAACATATTTGCATGTAAGCCGAAAGTTTGATTTATTGTGAATTTTCTAATATAACTCTCCATACAAATTAAATAGAAATATTGGAAAAATTCGTAAAACTCGTTCGAAAACGCCCACGATCGAGACTTTCTGACACAGGGACGAAATCGGGGACTCCGCGCCTCGGTCCTCCGGGAGCCCAACCTAACCACTCCGCATTTTTATAAAAAAAAAAAATATTTTGGAAACCTAACCAAACCTAACCTCACTCTTCGAAACCTAACCTAACCTAACCTCACATTTTGAAACCTAACCTAACCTAACCTCACTTTTTGAAACCTAACCTAACCTAACCTCACTTTTCAAGAGCTAGCCAGATCCAAAGTGTTAGGTTAGGTTTCGGAAAGTGTGGTTAGGTTAGGTTAGGTATCGGAAAGTGAGGTTAGGTTAGGTTAGGTTTCGGAAAGTGAGGTTAGGTTAGGTTAGGTTTCAAAAAGTGAGGTTAGCTGTGAAGATTTCATGTATCGCGTTTACCCAATTGCAGCGGTACGGGTGGGCGGGCGGGCAAATTTTTCGATTTCGTGTCGTCCGATTTGGACGTTTTTGGTATCATTCGACGCGGCTCGACGAGAGCATCCCGCGAACGTAACATATTTGCATGTAAGCCGAAAGTTTGATTTATTGTGAATT
>OX596220.1:13306564-13314064 GCA_951394215.1 Glyphodes perspectalis
AGTTGTTGTCCATGTACAGCGCGACCCCCCGTAGCCTTATTCCAGGCGAGCCCGGTTCACCGAGTGCTAGCAGGTTGAAAGGTTTTGGTGCCTGTTGTGTGGGTTGTTGTGTGTCTAGATGGTGTGTTTGTGGTTGTGTGTCTTGTGTTGTCGGGTTGCTCTGTGGGATTGCGCTATTTCGCCTTGTTACTGTTTTGGCGATCGCTTCCACGTATTTGAGGAAAGTGGTTCTTAACTTTGCGCATTTGAGAATTTGTACTATCGTGGTTTTGTTTAGCTCCATTTGAATGTCGCATTCCAGATTGTGCCTGCTTAGTTGGAACCGTGGGCAATCTAGTAGTATGTGCCAGACTGTCTCGCTTATGTCCGGGTCACACTCGCATCCGGGGGAGCTGCGAAGCTTAAACCGGTGCAGGTATTCCCCGAAACCGCCGTGCCCTGTGAAGATTTGGACCTGGAGCGGGGTCAGTTTCACTGCTCTCACCAGACGGTACGCTTCGCGTGCGTCCGGGAAGAAAGCTTTTGTGACTGATCCCGTTGTGGAGGCGTCGTATTTGTCCTGCCATTTCTGGACCGATTCCTCCCTGATCTTTTTCTTCACATAAGACAACGGGACCTCTGCGTAGTCTGGGTCTGGGTTATCTGTTGTAGCAGCTGTTTTTGCTAGTTCGTCGGCCCTTTCATTTCCCGCTGTTCCAACGTGTGCTCTTAGCCAAAACAGCCTTACCTGTCTCCCTTCTGCTTGTATGACTGATATGTTCTCCTTTATGGTTTTAGCCAGTGGGTGTAGGAGAGCGGGGTTAGACAGTAGTTCTAGTGAAGATCTTGAGTCACTTAGTATGTTCACTGTGTCTGATTCGCTCTCTTTTGCCCTTAGCACCGCCCTATGGAGAGCATATAATTCCGACTGGAATACTGTGCAGGTTGGGTCTAGGCTAAAGGTTGCGCTGCCTGTCTCCTTTCCGTTTTCCCACCATGTGAGGGCTGCTCCTACTTTTCCCTCCATCTTGCTTCCATCGGTGTATACCTGTGGACCTGAGATGTCATGGTTCTTTTGGGTTTCCGGGTTCATATTTTCGAGGAGTTCGTACCCTAGAGTGGTGGTATTAGAAGGATGTGGAAAGTCCGTGAATTTCACTTTTTTTTCCAGTCTTCTACCAGGGGGTAAGAAATCGGCTGCGTATCCTTTCTTCGCCTCGTACAGGGTTGCTGTTTCCTGAATGCGTAGGTCCAGAGGTAGGGTCCCGGAGAGGATCTGCACAGAGGTTAATGATGTGGTTCTGTATGCCTTACATATTTTTTGCGCAAATCCTCTCTGTACCGCCTCTAGACGCTTTTTGTTCATTTGGAGCTGTGTAGCCTCTGCCCAGGCTGCCGAGCCGTATGTGACGATGGGTTCTATTACCGCCACGTATATGGTCCGTATTATCTCACCGTTAAGACCCCATGTAACTCTAGCCGCACATGCTAGTTGTTTATATATCTCCGCTGACTTCTTGCAGATGGCGGACACGTGCGAGTTAAAGTTTAGCCGGTTGTCTATTGTGAGTCCGAGAAGTTTGATCTCATCAACGAGGGGGAGTTCTACTCCTGACATCATGAGTTTTGGAGGGGTGTATTTGAGCTTCCGTGTGATTAGCATGGCATTGGTCTTATGTGCTGCGAAGTTTAGTTTATTTTGTTTACCCCATTTGAGTGTCTTACTTAGCACCTCGTTTATGGGATCCTCCATCTCTGACACTGTTTTGGCAGAGAAAACCAGGACCACGTCGTCGGCGAAAGCTTGACAGTGTACCCTTTCTCTAGACAGAAGGTGGAGCAATGAGTCCAGAATTAGATTCCAAAAGGTTGGGCCTCCTATGGATCCCTGCACGCAGCCTTTGTTGGTATCTCGTTTGCTGGTTGTTCCTGCATAGTGGACTTCCACGCTTCTGTCTTCAAGATATGATTCAACTGCCTTGTAAAGGTTCCTTGGGCAGTGGCGATTTAATAGTTGGTGTTTTAGAGCCGGCCACCACGCATTGTCGAAAGCGCCCTCTATGTCCAATGAGATTATTATTATCGACTTTTTGTCAGCCCGTTCTTTGGCTATATACTTCATTAGATCATATAGGGCGTCCTCGGTTCCGCGCTGTGGCAAGAAACCGTACTGTTTGGGACTGAGAGTTTTTAGGAGATGCCATTGGAGCCGTCCCACTAGAAGTTTTTCTACCGTTTTCCCTAGTACCGATAGAAGTCCTATAGGGCGGTAGGATTTTGGGTGGGTATAGTCATCTTTTCCTGGCTTTCTAAGGATGACTACGTGGGCTGATTTCCAGAGTTTTGGGAAGTATGATATGGTTAGACACTGATTTGCGATCGCCATAAACACCTCTTCTTCGGCTCTGATCGCCCTTCCACATATGTCTGCCGTAAAACCGTCAGCTCCCGGGGCCTTTTTCGGATTCTGTACTTTCAGTACTGCTTCCACTTCGGCCCTCGTGAACGGGGGGTCATCCGGCGACAGTTTGGTTGTCTCCTCTGGTGTTCCACTCCTCGTCATAAGTCTGATGTGAGTATGTGTCGGGTCGTCTGTAGATATAGAGTCCTTCGGATAGAAGGTTTCAGCCAGAAAATCTGCTGATTCTTTTGGGTTCAGCGTTCGCCCATTCGAGTCACGAAGGAGTGTGTCTTCCTGGGTTCTCGCTGTTTTTTGAATGACTCTATATATTCCGTCCCACATGCTCTCTCTATCTTGCTTGGAGCAGAATTCCTTCCAACTCTCAGTCTGAGCCTCTTGTGTCTTGAGAGAATACAGCTCTTTTGCGTCGCGGTATTCTTTCAGTACGGTTTCTATCCTTGGCGGGGCTGCGTTCTTAATACGTCTCTTTTTTCTAAGGACGTCTTTCTTGAGCTCCTGTAGATTCTGAGTCCACCAAGGTGGCACAGCGGTCCTTCCCTTGCTGCCTAATCTCGGAATCGCACTTTTGCACGCTTCCTCGATCGCTGTTGTGTAGGCTGTGACGATGGATTCCAGCTTTTCTCCGTTGGTTGCCTTTTTGATGTTGTCTGGAGTTATTTGTCGCTCTTCCAGGGAGTTGTGTAATTGTCTATCGAAATCCAGCCAGTTTGCCTTGTTGGTATTGTACTTCCTAGTCGTGGGGCGCTCTACTTTATGTAGTTTTTCCCCTACGTGTAGGTTGTACGTAATGGCATTGTGGTCTGCAGTGGTTAGATTTCGGTTGACTTTCCACTCTTGTATTTTCCCTAGAAGTTGGGTGCTGCATGCCGTTACATCAACGATGCTCGTGCATAGCTTCCCTCTGCGATACTCCTCGAAAGTGGGTGTGTCTCCAACGTTTAATATGTGGAAATCCATTTCATTAAGGAAGGAGCTGTACTTTTCACCTCTTTCGTCCTCAGATGAGCTGCCCCACCATTGGCTCCAGGCGTTTACGTCTCCTCCTATCAGTATATTTCCAGTGTTTAGTTTTAAGCATATTGCTTTAGTGCGCTCTATGTACGGCTCTATGGGTTGGTCTCCTTCATAGTACAGGGATACTACTCCCAGTCGCAGAGATCCGGCTTCCAGGAAAACAGCGCATTCCGTCTCGGTGATCAGCTGAGGGTCGTGGACGACTTTCATCAGATCACCGAATATCAGAATTGCTGCCTTTACTGGTTTTTGCCTGTTGATGGTGCATTGTATTACTCTGGTGCCAGGGTATTGTTTTACTATCCCCGTGGAGCCCACATAGGGTTCTTGCACCAGAGCAATACACGCTCCCATCTTTTCCGCGGCTAGAAGTAGCTCATTCGTGGCCTGCTTTGATCTTTGCAGATTTGCCTGAATGATTTTTATTGTTGTTGATCCTGTGGTTATGTTGGAGATTGAGCCGTTATCTTGTGGGCGGACTTTAGCAGTACGCTATTTTGGATCGCGCTATTTCATCCCATGTCTGCCATTGCGGGCAAGATGGGCTGAAAGCCACGTGTGGGTTTTCTGTGGTGTCGACCTTTGCCCTGATGCAGTTCTTACAGCTCGGGGGGCCGCCTTCCTGTCTGGTTGGACAGTCTTGCCAGGAGTGCTTCTCTCCGCAGTAGTTGCAGAGTTGATCCGTCTCCCGGCAGAGTGTTTTTGTGTGTCCAAAACCTAGGCATTTGGCGCATTGGACGAGAGGCGACTGGTCTTCTACTGGTCTTTTTTCAAGCCCTATATGGACAGTCCCCTCCTCCAACATTCTTTTGTGCAGTTTAGGTGACACCTCCAGTACCGGATGGCATTGTAGCGCGTTCCTTGCCCTCTTTCTGTATCTTACCTTGAGGATTCGGTCTTCCGCTTTAAGGTCCGTGAACAACTTTTTGTTCTGGGCCCTCAGCTGCTCAACTAAGTCCTCGTCGGTATGGTACGCCATTATATTTTTTATTTTTATTTGAGGGTTTCCTGTTATCGCCTCTTTTATTTTTAGTGTGGTGTTTGTTTTTATTTTGTCGCGCAGAGTTTTTGCGTCCTCCTCCCTTTCGCAGCTTAAGATGACTTTGCGGTTTTTAGCCTTCCTCACCCTGTCGACTGTGACCCCTGTTGTTTTAAAATCTAGGGTGTTTCTGATAGTCTCTAGCACGTTGTCACCAGTCTTTGTGGGATCCGTTGATGAGACTATCAGGGCGTGATTGGGTGTAGGAGTGGGTTTCTTTTTGGCTGCCCCCGCGTAAGTCATGGGGCCTTGAGGTGATGGTTTTACCTCTGTCGGTGCCCGCTGCCTAAAGGAGGAGTTGATCCACGTGAGCGTTTTGTTAATGGCTCTTGACTGTGTGGCTAGTTCAGTCACGTCTTCCCGGATTGGGTTTATTAGAGTGTCAATCCTGTTCGCCGTGTCCGTCAGAGCCATTTCAGTCGCGAGACCTGTCGCTCCAGATGGTTCCGTGCCTCCGTTCGTGTATGCGATGTCCTTTACCTCCTGTATCTCCTCCAGGATTCTTGCCGTCTTGTTTATGATGGGCTTTGTGGCTGATTTTAGGTCCTCCCCCAGCTCCTCTCTGGTTGGTGGTGCTGGACGCGCTAGGAGCGTCTTGATGGCGGCGATGTCCTCTTTTATGTTTTTGATGCCGTCCAGCACTTTTGGGCACTCTTGTGCTAGGGGGGAGGCTCTTTCCGGAGACTCTGAGCGATGCTGCTTGGTCGCTGGTCTCCCTTCAGCCAGGTCCTGTTTTAGATAGTGGAGGTCGGTGGTTAGGTGTCCTAATGTGTTCTGTATTTTATCCAGAGCCGGTGTGTTGTCCTTATGCGGGCACGAGATTGAAGTGGGTGTGTTTGTATGGTGGACGGATGCCTGTTCGGGCGGCCTCTCTGCTTTCAAAGTGGTTTCTGAGACTATCCCTCTCAGGATGCCTTCCACCTCGAAGTTTAGCCACTTTTGGACTCCGTTCACAGCTTTGTGGGTGTTTTCCCACTCCTCCTTCATCTCTTTTAGGCGCTTTTGGAACGCATCTTGCTGTTCCCTTAGCGCCTTATTGTGTGCCCGCTCCGTGCGTACCATTTCCCGGGCCGCTCTTGTCCTCTCCATCTCCAGATTTAGCCTATGGCGGTTTCTGGAGTCGGCGAGGGAGAGCACGAGCTCGTACAGATTTGCCAGGTTTTCCACTGCGATCTGCCTCAGTTCCCTTTTGAGGGTTCTGGAGCTCTCCAGTGCCTGTTTCCCTGTCTGTAGATATTCCCTGGCTCGGTCTGTCGCTAGGTCCTTGCAGACGCCTGTATGACCTCCCATCGCTGGCAGCATACTCGGCCTTCCACATTCGCTATTGACATCCGTCCAGTTTGTGTCGGATGAAGCTAGGCTCCCTGCATCTTCCCAGACTCCCTGCTCGGCAAGCTCTTTGTCCTGGTCCTGCCCTTCTTCGGGTTCTGCTGGGTTAATTTCCTCGTCTATGGGTGTTATCTCCGACGTCGATATTACTATGCTGTAATGATCTTTTTTGGCATAGGTGTTTTCTGGAGCCTGCTCTTCCTCCGTCTGAGATGGTGGCTCTGGTGTTGTTTTATTGCCTTCCGGGTGTGGTTTATCTTCCGGCTCTGGCGTGTAGTGTGAGGTGGCGTCGTCGTGTGTGGTTGTGGTGGTGTCAAGGGTGGAGGACTCTAGGAGAGACGTATTAGCGAGATCACGCCCGTCGTCGATCGCCGCCTTCCTTGCCACCGCTTGTGCGCTTCTGAGCGACGCCACTCTGCGCAGGCCCCCTGACATTGTTTTTTTTTGTAGTGTGTGTTGTATGGCTATGGCCTTACCAAGGTCCGTCGGTCCTCTGATGTTTACTGAGGTTGTCCGTTTTGTTACCTTTGATAAGGTTTTGTGTGATTTGTGTGTTGATGTGGCAGCCTTTCTTAGCCTGCATGTGTAGCTTGGTGGTGATGGCACCTTTTTTGTCGTGTGTGGGGTGTGTTGTGGTGTTTTTGCCATGGGGGCCTCGCGGCCCCCTTTTGTTGTCAAACCTGATGTTAGTGGGGTTGTTAAAAAGGGGGGCGACATCTTCCCAATCACCTTTGCGGGGGTGTGCCGCTGGGGGGAAGAGTCGCCGGTAGCCGTAGCCAAACCACAAACACTGTGCCCCTCCTCTGCAGATGTTGAGGGGGTGGTTTTTAGTGATTGTGATGGCGACGACATTGTGGGTTGTTTTTTGTTTTTTTGTGTATGTGTGTATGTGTGTGTGTGTGTGTGTTAGTGTTAGTCTTAAGGTTAGGGTTAATATATTAAAACTAGGATTAAACTAATTATTACTAACTTAAAGCTAGAGACGATTTGCCCGGAGTTGTGTGGTTGTGCAGCTGATGACCGCTGCTCAGGTTCCCGGGTGAGGATAGTGGTAGAGTTTTTTTTTTTTTTTTTTTTTTTTTTTTTTTTTTTTTTTTTTTTGTGTTTTGTGGGTTTCCTGGTTGGAGATTGGAAATTCCCTTGGAGCCAATCGGCAGGGTTTTTTTTGCCGATTAAAATGAGCTGTCGCACGGGTCTGTAACCCTAGAATTGGCGAAGTTAGGCTCCGGGGGGGTGAGGTAACCCAAAGGGGGGGGGGGGGGGGAAGGTCCCGTGGGTCGCTTAGGGGTGAGGGGTTGGGGGGGGAGGGGGGGGAAGGTTGGCTTTGGGGGTTGTCCTGGGGGAAGGCGAAGGGTCCTGGTCACCTGATGTCCGGTGTGGTGGTCCCGTTTTCCTGCCGTTCCTGGTTGAGGAGTTCCCTGATGTACCTTCCGGCGCTGATGAGACGAGGTGATGTGTGTCTCAGCGCTGGTCCTCCGTATTCCTCAGTCCTTAAGCGAAGGCTTCGGGTGTGGATTTGTTGGGGTAGGTCGCGGCTGTCGGCGCCAGTCTGGCGGCACGTGTAAGCCGGCGAAGTGTGTCAGCCCCAATGTATGGAGAAATCCGTACCTTTGATCCCTGCTGGAGTCCCCTGGTGTTGATGTAGGAGGTTGAATGGGGTGTCGTCTGACAGCCCTTGATGTCCTCTCCTTGATGGTGTTTGTGTGAAGTGTGTGCG
>OX596220.1:13316564-13324064 GCA_951394215.1 Glyphodes perspectalis
TGATTTTTGGCGACAAGAGTAAATATTTTCAAAGGGGGTGAAATTCCGCGATAGGATACGGAAAAGGGAGAAAGGGCGAGTTAGGGAGGGAAATGATAAAGGTGGGGAAACTTGTAGATGTAGAGGGAACAATATAAAAATTCAAAGATAAGTAGAGTTACAAAGACGACTATGTTTTTGGAGCAAAGGGAACGCAAGTTGTGTTTACGTTCCATAGTCCGTCTGATCCTGAAGCCGAGCCATCATGGCTTTGATCCTGGGGCACTGTCTGGAGTTGGTGGCATTGTGTGACACGTCACCCTTTGTGCACATTTTTAGATGATATTTGGCACAATTATAACATTTGCGCTTTGAAGAGTCACTTTTATGGGGGCAATCAGGTTGTTGGTGGCCCTCACTGGCACAATGTGCACAGGGCTTCTTGTCGCTTGTGCATTTAGATTTCGTATGCCCGTATTGGAGGCACGTGTAACATTGCACAAAGCGGGAGAAGTCCTCAACGTGGACACGGCTGTGATCCACGTTGAGTTTCCCGAGAGCGAGGATGATTTTGCGCATCTCGGGAGTCACCTCGATCACCGCATTGTATAATGTGGTGTTTTTATTGCTGGTTAAAAAGCACAAGCGCGCGACATCGATGTCGTTTTGGCATTTCAAGACATCTAATAACTCGTCACGGGTCACTTCCTTCGAGATCCCTTTCAGGATCAAGAGGGGAGGGCGACGTTTGGCAGGCTCGGCATTGAAGCCCTTGGCTGCCTGTGTGCGAGTGATGGTCTCGTCGCACTGTTCGGGACGCTCGAATTCAATACGCAGTTTCCCGTTTGAGATGGGCTGTATTTTTGTGGGTGCGTATTTGGTTTTTCTGAAGGATATTACCTTCTTCCACTCACTGACAACTTCAGCAGGCTTTTTAGACACATCATCGGCTGTGACGATGATGGCGGGCTTAGTGATGGGAGAAGGTGGAGATTTGGCTGCAGTAGCAGCGGCATAAGACACAGGGGCGATAGTAGGGGCGACAACAGCGGGAGGTGCAGAGGTTTTAAGTTCCTCCCTTAAGGCAGCGAATTCACTCCTGACTATATCGCGGACCTCGTCTTTCAAGTTGATGGTGGCACTCTGTGTCTCTAATATGGACTGGTGTAAAGAGGTCTCCTTTGACTCGTTGACGAATTGGTCCTTTAATTCTCCAACAAGGTATTCGAGGGCGTACGAGAGGGTCTCTGTGCATTTATAAATGCAGGTTTTATTTTCCTTGGTGAGGCTTTTGCCCGCACCAAGGCAGTCATTGATAGTGGCTAGAATGTTTTTGGACACTTTATAGTAATCCTGGAACGTAACTATATCGTGTACGCCAACTGTTAGTTGTATTGAGGACTCCTTTTGCGTCATCCTGACTGTTTGGTTTGAATACCGCACATAGGAGACGCAAAGTGAGTTAGAATGGACTAGATCTGCCTAAAAACTATTAAACTGAGACTAATTACGGAAAATTACAGGGGATTACAACGAATTACAGCTGTAATATGCTAAAAGACAATCAATAACTAATTAGAAAACCAAAGGAAAATATTCAAGGAAAAAGATTTTTAAGGGATGATTTGAGGGGTAAGGGGTGGGTTGAGGGGGATGAAATTAATGGAAAAGTTATTTTTGGGATGAGATGAAGCTATAGAAGAAAGAATTTTGAAGATCGGATAAGAATTGAGGAAGTCGAAAAATTTTTATATTTACGAAAGTACGGAAAAAGTCCACCTAAGGTCCGACTTTTTCATAGAAAAATTTGTATGGAGAGAAATTTGCGAATTTTCAAAGTGGGATACCAGGGTGAGTATAAATGGGTGGAAGCTAATATTTGGGGGGATGGAGTATGTACCCTAAGGGCACAAACTGGGATAAAAATTTTAGGGATAACTATTCGGGATAAAATTTGGGAAGACTATTGTGACTGAAACTACTTGGTAGAGACCGTACTTGATGATACGGCGTGCTGTGGATTTTACTGTCAGGTGATAGAGAAAATATTTCTAAGTTTCGAAAATTCGCCAAAAAGAAAGTATTGGAAAAGGTACCCTCCAGCTTTCGCCAGGGGGTAGGGGTTATAAAGACGCAGATTGGTTCCGAATTTCAGAGTCCTAGGTCTCTTATTGCTTATTGAAAAGCGAGTTGGTTAGGTTAGGTTAGGTTAGGTTAGGTTAGGTTAGGTTGGGGTAGCAGGTCGGACAACCTCCTCGTGCGCTCACCCGTTTGTTAGTCCCCTTTAGCATTGGGGGGGAAGGACAAACGGCTTGAGCCTGGTTTACCCTGGGCAACGTCGGCTGGAAACTTCTCCCGGGGGATCTTTCCAGTCGACGGCAATGGTCCGACACCACCGTGCCCTCCCGTCCCTCCCTCCCTTGGGAGGGTTACGTGGAAGGGCACTGGGGGGGTCTGGGGACTATGGGGGGGATCTTTGGGGTTCTTCTTTCCTTTCTTTTTCTACTCTTCAAACCTTCTTTCCATTCTTTCTTTTCTTATAGAGGGAGCTCTACCTCTTTAAAAATTGAGCAAACACACATCATGAAGGCGAAAGGGAAAATTGTAGTACCCCAGGGCGGTACCGGCCGGGAGGCCGGAGAATCCGCCGGCGCGTCTTCGGACGCGTCCTGCCCCTCGTATTCTGGGGGGGGCACCAATCGCCCAGTGCTGTGCACTGTTCCTGCTCATATGGAGCAGAAGAAGGACGTGACAGAGAAGGAGAAGGACGTGACAGAGAAGGAGATAAGGAACACGGAGGAGAGGAAGGAGACGGAGCCAAAGCGGACGGTCCGGCGCAGTCAGCGCCTACTACGTCCCAGTGGAGAGAGGAGCGACCGAAGCCGCAGCAGAAGCAGCAGCGGCAGGGAGGCTTCGCCTCTGACGCCCGCAGCTGCAGCTGGTGCAGCCGCCGAGGTGAGTAGACAAGGAGAGGTGAGTGGTAGCAGCGCTGGCGGAAGCCGAGACGCATCCCCGGGCACCTCAGGTTTGTCGGAGTCGGACTCGTCGTCACAAGCCAGCCTCATGACAGTCGACCCCTCTTCGGGGGAGGACGTTGGGCGGCTGTGGCAGACGAAAAAGGAGGCTGTGAAGCGGAAGCACGCCAAGCCGGCTAAGGGCGGCGGCTCCGGGGTGGCAGCAAAGGAGAGGAAGAGCGGCTCGGACTCGGCCGAGGGCCCCACGGCCCCAAAAGGTAAGCCGGTAGGCCGTCCGCCGACGACCGGCGAATACGTCGGTGCGGCGGCGGCCCGCAAGGAGTTTGCCCGCGAAAAGCGCGGGGCTGAGCGGGCGGAGGCAGAGGCGCGTGCCGAGCGAGAGGTCGCAGAAATGGACCGCGCTCTGCGTCTTACGCGTGATAGAGCATCGCGTCTCTCAGAGTCGTCGCAGGACGAGAGGGATATGGCGGCCTCTGTCTTAAGGGAGCGGATGAGCGGCTCCGTTGCGATCGTGCGCAAAGTCATCGCGACGTCCGGGCATCTGAAGGGCACTAATCAGCGGGCCCTGAAAACAGCAGCAGAGGAGTTTGAGCGCGTAGCAGCAGAACTCTACGAACGCACGGTTTCCGCGGAGACGGAAAAGCTCCAGGCGGAGAACTCCCGTCTCCAAGCGGAACTCCTCAAACAGGGGAAGATGCTGGAGCAGCTGCGGGAGGAGATGGCCAGCCTGCGCGCGAGTCTGGGGGCACAGGAGCCGCCTAGAGCTGTCGTCGTCGGGGGTGAAGAACGCAACGTCTTCGCGTACGTAGACGCCAGGTTTGAAGCCCTGGAGAGGCGCCTACCTCCGGAGAGACTTCGGCCCCCCCTACTTCGGCCCCCCCTAGCTGCTGACAAGCGCAACGCAGCGGAGCCGCCGACCCCGACGCCGCGTCCCACGCCCGCTCAGCGCACTGATATAGGTACGCATTCAGCGAAGGCCGCACCACCTGCAGCGGCCCCACAGTCGAAGGCTCCAGCGCCGACCAAACCCGCGCCCCGCAAGGGGCGGAGGGCGAGGAAGGCCGCGAAGGGTAAGGCGGCACCTGCCGCCCCACCCCCAAGGGAGCCACGCCCCTTGCCGCCGGCTCCGACCTCCATGGAGGAGGGATGGACCACGGTGGTGAGGAGAGGCCGTACAAACGGCAAAGGGGCTGCTGCAGGAGCAGTACCCGGACCCCAGCCGAGGCAGCAGAAGGCGCCGAAACCGCCCCGACTCCGCCCCGCGCGTGCGGCGGTTGTAGTGTTAACACTACAGCCTGATGCCGACAAGCGGGGCGTCACGTACGGTGGCGTGATTACCGAGGCCAAGGCCGGGATTTCCCTGGCGGCCCTCGGTATAGAGTCGGTGCGGTTTCGACGCGCAGCGACCGGCGGCACTATTTTAGAGCTGCCGGGAGCTGAGACGGACAGCAGGGCAGACGCCCTGGCTGACAAGCTGCGCGAGGTCCTCAACGCGGATGACGTGAGGGTTTCCCGGCCTGTGAGGTGCGCAGAAATGCGCATCTCTGAGCTGGATGACTCCGTCTCCGCAGAGGAGGTCGCAGCCGCCGTCGCTAAGGCTGGGGGTTGCTCGGTAGAGTCCGTCAGGACGGGCCCGATTCGCCGAGCACGATCCGGGCAAGGCGCCTGTTGGGCACGCTGCCCCGTTTCGGCGGCCGGAAAACTGGCTGGCGGTAATCGCCTGCTGGTGGGATGGTCGTCGGCGCGGGTGCAGTTATTGGAGGCCAGAGAGTTGCGCTGCTTCCGGTGCCTTCAGCGGGGGCACGTCAGGGCGCAGTGCGACTCCGATGTCGACCGCAGTAGCCAGTGCTACCGGTGCGGACAGCTTGGCCATCTAGCCAGTGCCTGCGAGGAGGCGCCACACTGCACGGTGTGTGCCATAGCCGGCCGAAAGGCCGGCCACAGGGTTGGGAGCAAGGCCTGCACTTCTCCCAAACCCACGAAACGCGGTCGGCGGACTGCCACTGAGGCCAAGGCCCAGTCGCAGCCCGCCCCCTCCGAATCACCTCGGGACGCGGAGATGACGACAACCTCGTCTCCGTAAGATGGCGCTCAGATTCCTTCAGGGGAATCTCAATCACTGCGCCCGAGCTCAAGACCTTATGGTCCAGAGCATGGCGCAGTGGTTGGTAGCCATGGCGGTTATGGCCGAGCCGTACTTCGTCCCCCCCGATTGGGAGGCGGATGTTGACGGCACAGTGGCCATAATCACCCGACCGGTGGTTGGCGCTCCCCCTTTTCGGAGAATCGAAAGGGGGCACGGATGGGTTGCGGCTGAGTTGGGGGGGGGCATCCTGCTTGTCGGGGTGTACTTCTCCCCCAACCGGTCTCTAGCTCACTTCGAGAGCTTTCTCTCCGAGCTGGAGACTGTGTTCGGCCGGAATCGTTCGCTCCATGTGCTCGTGGCTGGGGATTTCAATGCCAAATCTTTGGTATGGGGATCCCCAGCGACAGATGTGCGTGGTAGTGCGCTTGAGGAGTGGATGGTTGCTTCAGGATTGACAGTCTTGAATCGAGGTTCGGTAGACACGTGCGTGCGCATGCGGGGTGGGTCCATCGTGGACTTAACGTTCGCGAGCCCCGCGCTAGCGCGCCGTGTCCAGGACTGGAGAGTGTTGGTCGATGTGGAGACGTTGTCGGACCACCGGTATATCCGGTTCGACGTCTGTCCGCAACAGCCGACGCTCCAGACCGGTCCAAGCCGTCCTCGGTTTAGGGACTGTCCGCGCTGGGCTCTGAAGCAGCTTGACCGTGAGATGGCGGAATGTGCTTCCCTTGTCCAGGCGTGGATCCCTGCGCCGGATGGACCTGTCGATGTGGAGAGCGAGGCCGGTTGGTTTCGGGGGGCGCTGTCGCATATTTGCGACGCAGCCATGCCCCGGGCCGGGCCAGTCTCTCCGCGTAGACAGGTGTACTGGTGGTCCGCAGACCTCGCGGACTTACGCTTCGCGTGCGTGAGGGCGAGACGCCAGTACTCCCGGTACCGGCGCAGGCGCGTCAGGATGCCGGACGAGGAGTCGCGCCTCTACGACACCTATCGGGTGGCGAAGAAGGCGCTCAAGGTGGGAATCGACAGAGCCAAGACCAGAGCACGGGAGGAGTTTCTTGGGACGCTCGATGCCGATCCGTGGGGGAGGCCGTATAGGGTGGCGCTGAGTAAGCTCCGCCCCTGGGCCCCCCCGGTGACGCAGAGCCTCCCGCCTCCCTTGCTCCGCACCGTGGTCGAGGCACTATTCCCTACCCGAACCGAGGAGCACATTCCGCCAGTGGTAACGCCGCCGACAGGTGATGTGGGCGCAGTCGAGGTCCCGGCCGTGTCGGACGCTGAGTTCGATGCGGCCGTCTCTCGCATGCGGGCCCGTAACACGGCCCCCGGCCTAGACGGCATACCCGGCCGCGTGTTGGCAATTTGCCTTCCGTGGCTGGGGCCGAGGCTGCGTGGGCTGTTCACGGCCTGCCTCGAGCGGGGACGTTTTCCGCGCGAGTGGAAAACGGGCAAGCTCGTGCTGTTGCAGAAGGATGGTCGTCCGTTCGACTCTCCCTCGGCCTACCGCCCGATTGTGTTGCTCGACGAGCTTAGCAAACTCTTAGAGCGCATAATTGCTGGCCGCCTGATTGGTCACCTCAATGAGGTGGGTCCGAATCTGTCGGATAATCAGTTCGGATTTAGGCGTCATAGGTCCACGGTTCACGCGATTCTCCGCGTGAAGGACATCGCACAAGCTGCGATGTCGCAGGGTCGAGTGGTGTTGGCCGTATCTCTTGATATCGCTAACGCTTTCAACACCCTGCCGTGGAGTTGTATAAAGGAGGCGCTCCGACACTTTAGGGTGCCCCTTTATCTGAGGCTGATCCTCGACTCGTACCTGAGCGAGAGGTACGTAGAGTTCCCTGGCCGAGATGGTTGGTCGCGGCACCCCATGTCGTGCGGTGTCCCGCAGGGTTCGGTCCTTGGGCCGCTCCTGTGGAACATTGGCTACGACTGGGCACTTCGCGGTGCCAACCTCCCGGGGGTCGACGTAACTTGTTACGCCGACGATACCCTGGTGACGGCGAGAGGGAAGTCATACAGAGATGCAGCCATCCTGGCCACTGCAGGCGTGGCGCAGGTCGTCGGTCGTATCCGGCGCTTAGGGCTTCATGTAGCCCTAGAGAAGTCCGAGGCCATATGTTTCCATGGTCCTCGGCAGAAACCTCCAGCCGGTTCTCACATCTGTGTGGGGGGGTCCCAGATCTTTGTCGAGTCGACCATGAAGTACCTGGGATTGGTCCTCGACAGTCACTGGGACTTCCTGCCGCACTTTAGGCGCTTGTCGCCTAAACTGATGAGAACCGCTGCCGCCTTGGGCAGGCTTCTGCCCAACGTCGGGGGGCCAAAGGCATCTTGCCGGCGGCTCTACGCGGGGGTCGTGCGGTCTATCGCCCTGTACGGCGCACCTGTGTGGGCCGACACCCTGACAAGCCGGTGTATCGCGGAGCTGCGGAGACCGCAGCGAGCGATGGCAGT
>OX596220.1:13329064-13344816 GCA_951394215.1 Glyphodes perspectalis
TGTTTGGCTTGAACGCCGCACATAGAAGACGCAAAAGAGAGTAAAATGGATTAAACAAACTTAAAACGACAAAACGGAAGCTAAATTACAATTGATTACAGCTTATTACAGCTGTAATATACTACAAAGTTATCTAAATTACTACTTAAAACAATTGAAATCGAAAACGGGAAGTTTTAATAAGGAAAAGATTTTAAGGGATGATTTGGGGGGTAAGGGGGGGGGGTGAGGGGGATGAAGTTGATGGGGAAGTTATTTTTGGGGTAAGACTAGTATACTGCAGAAAGAATTATCCAAATCGGTTGAGAAATGAGAAAGTTGAGAATGAGATTACGTAAAACGGGAAAAAGTGCACCTAAGCTCCGATATTTTTAGTATGGAACTTAAGAAACACGATTTTCAAAGTGAAATATTTTGATGGCTATTAGGGGTAGGGGGTTGAAATTTGGTAGGAAGGGGTAGGGGACTGATACCTAAAGATGTGGAAAAGATCGTAGAAGAAAAGTTGAAAATTGGAGATTGGACGAATTTTTGAAGGTTCTGAAAACTTGTATGGAAAATTTACTAAGTCCAGAAAAACTTCAAAAATTCGCCAAAAATCGAAATTTCGAAAAAGACCCACCGAGTTTTCGGTGGGGGGTAGGGGCTAATTAGAGGCAAATACGACGAAAATTTCAGGAACGTAGGTCTATATTTGCTTTCTGAAAAGCGAGAGAGTTCGGTTAGGTTAGGTTAGGTTAGGTTAGGTTAGGTTAGGTTAGGTTAGGTTAGGTTAGGTTAGGTTAGGTTAGGTTAGGTTAGGTTAGGTTAGGTTAGGTTAGGTTAGGTTAGGTTAGGTTAGGTTAGGTTAGGTTAGGTTAGGTTAGGTTAGGTTAGGTTAGGTTAGGTTAGGTTAGGTTAGGTTAGGTTAGGTTAGGTTAGGTTAGGTTAGGTTAGGTTAGGTTAGGTTAGGTTAGGTTAGGTTAGGTTAGGTTAGGTTAGGTTAGGTTAGGTTAGGTTAGGTTAGGTTAGGTTAGGTTAGGTTAGGTTAGGTTAGGTTAGGTTAGGTTAGGTTAGGTTAGGTTAGGTTAGGTTAGGTTAGGTTAGGTTAGGTTAGGTTAGGTTAGGTTAGGTTAGGTTAGGTTAGGTTAGGTTAGGTTAGGTTAGGTTAGGTTAGGTTAGGTTAGGTTAGGTTAGGTTAGGTTAGGTTAGGTTAGGTTAGGTTAGGTTAGGTTAGGTTAGGTTAGGTTAGGTTAGGTTAGGTTAGGTTAGGTTAGGTTAGGTTAGGTTAGGTTAGGTTAGGTTAGGTTAGGTTAGGTTAGGTTAGGTTAGGTTAGGTTAGGTTAGGTTAGGTTAGGTTAGGTTAGGTTAGGTTAGGTTAGGTTAGGTTAGGTTAGGTTAGGTTAGGTTAGGTTAGGTTAGGTTAGGTTAGGTTAGGTTAGGTTAGGTTAGGTTAGGTTAGGTTAGGTTAGGTTAGGTTAGGTTAGGTTAGGTTAGGTTAGGTTAGGTTAGGTTAGGTTAGGTTAGGTTAGGTTAGGTTAGGTTAGGTTAGGTTAGGTTAGGTTAGGTTAGGTTAGGTTAGGTTAGGTTAGGTTAGGTTAGGTTAGGTTAGGTTAGGTTAGGTTAGGTTAGGTTAGGTTAGGTTAGGTTAGGTTAGGTTAGGTTAGGTTAGGTTAGGTTAGGTTAGGTTAGGTTAGGTTAGGTTAGGTTAGGTTAGGTTAGGTTAGGTTAGGTTAGGTTAGGTTAGGTTAGGTTAGGTTAGGTTAGGTTAGGTTAGGTTAGGTTAGGTTAGGTTAGGTTAGGTTAGGTTAGGTTAGGTTAGGTTAGGTTAGGTTAGGTTAGGTTAGGTTAGGTTAGGTTAGGTTAGGTTAGGTTAGGTTAGGTTAGGTTAGGTTAGGTTAGGTTAGGTTAGGTTAGGTTAGGTTAGGTTAGGTTTTTTTTTTTTTTTTTTTATTTTTTAAGTTTCAATGTGTCATATGTTTTAAATTTTTGATTGAGTTATTTTGCAATTTTGGGTTTTTGGTACAAATGGGTTGTTTCTGCTATAGGATACAGAAACATTTTTATTTTCGAGAGGATTTTTGACTATTTAGTATGCTAAGTTTTATTTATGTTTTTGAGCTTGTTAATGATTGTTTTTGTGAGCTTGGTAAAGGTTTTAATTGGTTCTTCTTTTGTTATTATTTCGTTAATGTTGTAGGGGTTTATCTTAAGATTATTGCAGACAGTTTCATGGTCGTGTCTGGGGTTATTAAATATGGGGCATTTTTCCAATAAGTGGTGGATATCTTGGGTGCTCGTATCGTCACAGGGGCAGGTATTATTATCGATGATTTTGAAGCGGTGGAGGTATTGCTTATGATAGCCATGACCAGTGATTAGTTGTGTGAGTTCAAATGATATTGGTATAGTGCTGCGGAATTTTCGGATTTCTTCTATTGTTTTGAACCAGTGATATATTTTTGAGTCTTTGGCTTCATTTGCATAATCCTCTTGGGCTTCAGCTGCAATTTGTTTTCGGATCTCATGTTTGGCGTATGATATTGGAAACTCGTTGATAATATTGGGCGTTCTCATTGTGGCGGCGATTTTTGCGTGAGTGTCAGCCATTTCATTACCGGCAATGCCTACATGAGATTTGACCCAGATGAATTCGATTTTGATTCGATGATTGGTGTGAAGGTGATAGAGTATGTGATGGATGGAGCAGACTGATGGGTCGGTGTTACTACGATCTTGGAGGGCTTTAAGTGCAGAGAGACTGTCAGTTGCAATAATGGTATTAGATTTGTTTGGAGATTGTTTGAGCCAGTTGAGTCCGGTTTCTATTGCGGTTAATTCTGATATGAATACTGTAGAAGTGCGTGGAAGTTTCTTCTTTTTAACGATAGGGGGAGAGTCCTTTTGTATTATAACGGCTGCAGATCCGACTGCTCCATCTTCAAGTTTGCTGCCATCTGTATAAATTTGGATGGGGAAGTCCCTTGTGAGCGCATCAGTTTCAGGTTGGTCATGGGCTTCAGTGAAGCTAATGGAGATTCTTTCGGCAGGGTGTAGGAGGTTGCAAATTGGGGTTCTCTTTCTGAGGCTTATGTCTGTAGGAAGATCTTCGAAAGTGCCAGAAATTTTGATGTTTTGAATCTCCATGGCTTCCCGAATCACCAGGTGTAAGGGTGTGAATTGTGCCAGGGCTATAGCTGACGCAGCCGAAACCGTGCGAAAGGCTCTGATGGAGCGTATTGCGAATTGTCTTTGGAAGGAGCGAAGGGCTTTTCTTACAGCAAAGAATTTTGTGGCTTGGCCCCATACACCAGCTGCATAAGTGAACATAGGCTGTATTACTTGTCGATAGATGGTCTCGACGTTTTGGGGGTGTGCTCCCCAGGTAGGTTTAACAAATTGTGACAGTTTTTTGTGTAGTTTGATAGCTTTATTTATTATGTATTTACTGTGATTGATGAATTTTAGGCGAGTATCTATTATGACTCCAAGTAGCTTAATTTCTTTATGGAAGGGTATAGGTGTATTATTCATTGTGATTTTAGCTGATTGTGCTGCTGAGGTAAAGGCAATGGCCTGTGTTTTTGCAGGTCCGAATGCAAGTTTGGCTTCAGTTCCCCATTCAGAGATGATTTGTAATGTCTGATTGGTGAGGGTCTCAATGGATTCAGGAGTGGGGGCTTCTACTAGCAACAAGACGTCGTCGGCAAAGGCCTGTATGCGGGCGCCGGCCGGGAGTTCCCTCTCCAGGAGTTCATCCAGGATAAGGTTCCAGAACGTTGGTCCACACACAGAGCCCTGTATGCAGCCTTTGGATGTTAGTTTTGCTGAGGTCGTGTTGCCGAATCGTAGCGTGGATTTTCTGTCTGTGAGATAATTACGTATGAGGTTATATATATTCTTGGGGCAATCGGTGAGTCTAAGTCTGTGCAACAGCAGTGGCCACCATGCGTGGTCGAAAGCAGCTTTAATGTCCAGGGAGACTGCTGCGACCTGCTGTCCCCTAGATTTAGCTGCTTCAATGAAGTTTATGGCATCAGATATTGCGTCCACTGTAGATACCTGTTCTTTGAAACCATATTGGTGTGTGTTGTATTTTTTGTTGTTTTCCAGGTGGTACACAAGGCGTTTGGTGATAAGTTTTTCGAATAATTTGCCATAGACGGGTAAGAGCCCAATAGGTCTGTAGGAAGCGAGGTCGTTAGGGTCGGTTTTATTAGGCTTAGGTAGGATTTTAATTAGTGCATTTTTCCATGTGGTAGGGAAATAACTTATTTCGAGACACCGGTTGAATAATTGGGTTAAGAATTTGGGTATTGCTTTAAATGTGTGATAGCATATGTCTGATGTGAAGTGATCCATTCCGGGGGCTCGATTAGGGTTCATAAATTTTAGGTGTTCTTCTATTTCAGCTTCAGTAAAGGGGCTATCGTTGTGTGTGTTTATGGTAACTTGGGTATTATCACGGAGATATTTTTGTCTGTCTGTTGTGTCGTCGGTGTCATCGGGGAAGAAATGTTGGAGTAGAGCGTCTGCTGTGTTCTGGCTATTGTTGGTAAACTGACCGTTAACTTTGAGGGTTTGTGGAGGGCGATGTTTAGGGGTGTCTTTGATTATTCTGTTAGTTAGGGACCAGACATTCTCCTTCCCCTGGGTGTTGCAGAATTCCCTAAAGTGTGCGGTGGATGCCTTAGATAGATTATCTGCGTATTTTGTTCTGGCGATTTTGTGGGCTTTAATAGCATCCTCCATGGGCCGACCAGCCTTTTTCAGGTCGTGGAGTTTATGGTGTGTTTTGATACATTCTTTCTTGAGGTGTTCCAGATTATCATCCCACCAAGGATTGAATCCGGCATTTGGTCCCTTTTTGGGGAGCGAGATGTCGCACGCTTGTTCCATAATTTTATTTAATTTATTTATTGTGTTGTCTATCTGTTCTGTGTTGTAATGAATTATATTATTGTCTATTAGGTCTGATGTGTCAATCAATTTATTTAGGTTTAGTTGGAATTTTTCCCAGTCAGTTTTATTTGTATTATATTTGAAAGTTGATGGTGCTAGGGTTTTAGAAATTGTGTCTTTATTTAGGATAGTAAAGTTGATTGCGTTATGATCTGATGTAGGACAAGCGTCGAGATTCACTCTCCAGTCGTGTAGGAGGTGAGTGAGGTTGTCGGAGATCATTGTTATGTCTACGATAGACGAACAATGGCGTCCGTGGCGTATTGCCTCAAAGGTGGGTATGTTTCCTGTATTGACAATGGTCATATTGTGGGAGGATGCGAGTGTGACCACATCATCCCCTCGTGTGTCCGAGGTATGCTCCCCCCATTCCGGATGTTTCCCGTTTAGGTCTCCACCCAGGATGCGGTAAGTGCCTGCGGTGTGGTTTAAAAATCTTTCGATTGAATCCAGCGTATTTGATGGATCATTATCAGGTTCTATGTAGGAAGATGCTATGTACATCTTCCTTTGTCCTAGAGTGATTTGTGCAACTGCCAGATTGGGTGTAGAGAGCTGAGAGATACCTAGGGCGAAGCCTAATTTGTTCTTTATTAGGATACAGGCTTTGACTCTAGTAGATGTGTGAAATTGGTATATATTTATGTTGGGTATGGGAGAGACGGTATTTTGGCTGCCCGTGTAAGGTTCGGTAATTAGAGCTATTGTATAATTGTGTGAGTTAAAATATTGTAAAAATTCTCGATAAGCTAGGTAACATCGGTTTACATTGCATTGTATTATTTTGATTTGGCTTTTAATATCCATAATCAGTTTGTGCTTCAATTCGGGACTTCATGGTTTGTATACGGGTGCAGAGATTAGGGTTTGTAGCGCTGTGCTTGACATCGAGACTATTGTTTGTTTTCAGGTTGTATTTCTGGCAGTTGTAACATCTGTGTTTGGATTCATCAGTTTTGTGGGGGCATTCAACGGAGGTGTGATCTTCTTTGGCGCAAAGGGAGCACGGGTGGGTTTCCGCGGTGCATTTGGTACGGGTGTGTCCATATTGGAGACACCGGAAGCACTGGACGAAGCGCGAGTAATCATCCACGTGCACCCTTTGGTGGTCAATGTTGATTTTTCCGCTTTCCATGATGGAGCGGCGGAACTGAGGGGGAACTTCTACAACAGCGTTGTATAGTTTTTCGTTCCTGTTGGAGAGCAAGAAACAGAGGCGTACGTCGGACACTGTATTTTGTCGCATTATGACATCAACGAGTTCCTCTCGCTTGATGTCCTTAGGTATGCCTTTGATGATCAGAAGGGGGGATCGTCGCTTAGCCACTTCAGCGTCCAGGCCAAGGGCTTTCTTGGTGCGCGTGATGGTCTCCGTGCACTGAGTGGAGTTGTCAAATTCCACTCGCAGCTTTCCGTTGGAGACAGCCTGAATACGTGAAGGGGCGTATTTTTGGTCTTTGAAAGAGATCAGTTTCTTCCACTCAGCAAGGACGTCGTTGGACTTCTTGCTGGGATCGGTGGCTTTTACAATGATCGCAGGTTTGGTGGGTACGTTCTTTTTAGGTGGGGGACTAGCGGTGATAGTGGCGTACGAGGCGTTGCGGGCAGTAGGAGCCGTGATGGCCTTCTGAGGGGTCATCTCAGCTTTGAACCTTTTGAGTTCTTCTCTCACTGATGCGACTATCTCCTTTTTCAGGTCTCCAGTGACATCACCGGAGGACGAGGAGGCGTTGAGGATTGAGGTAAGTACTTTAGTACATTTCTTTATTTCCTCAGTCGCTTGTCTCAAGACTGCACGGCCCTCTTTAGTGAGACTCTTGATGTTGGAGTCGAGGACTTCGTTGATGGTGTCAGAGATAGCGGCGACTGTGGTCTGGTAAGTCTCGAAGTCTCGGACGTCCGAAGCAAATGCTTTGAGGACGACGGGATCAGGTTTGTCCACTATTTTATCACCTCTTTTGATTTGACTCGTCATCCTGAATGGCAGAGTTTACTCTGCTGCTTGGGGATGCGAGTTAGTGTAGTGTAATTATGTAGATAATTAGTTAAAACTGTAGGACTGTAGTTAGAATTTAGTGTATTATATATTATTATATATTATTTTTATATATATTATTTATTTGTGTATGTATTAACTCTATGATAGTAGTATTAGTAGTGTAGTAGTGTAGTTAGTTATAAGTAGTTAAATGTAGTTAGTTAGTTTTATTGTATATTTTAAGTATTTAGAATTTAATAATGATTTTATATTTATTTTGCAGGTGCTGACTCTTCAAAGTTGGTGATCAAAGGGTTAAGAGGGTTGTAGTAACGTGGGGGATGAAGGCTTCGATCAACCAAATTGATGGCTGAAAGAATTAGCGGAAAAGGTAAAGTATTGTGTGAGATATGGAGTTTCGAAGTTTAGCAGAGTATGGGTGTTAAAGGGTTAACAGAGGTAATTAGAAGAGGACGGGGCCTCCTTAATTATGTTCTGTTAGACAGATGTTGCGTTTATCAAGCCAAACGAGAAAGATCTGAAGAGTTTTATTATGAAATTATGACAAATTTAGAATTTGAGCGGCGTTCAAAGGGTTAAGGGGTTGAGGGGTAGTAGTAATGGAAGGGTGCAATTATTTAACTAATTATGGTGAAAGAATTACTGAATTATCTCTAAAAATGACAGAGTTATGATAGAAAAACCAATTTTATTGTAGTACGGAGGTAGGTGAAAAAGTTTACCTAAGCTCCGTTTAAATTTGTATGGAGAAATTTATTGTGAATTTTCTAAGTGGGGTGGAAGGGTGGTTATAAATGATAGGGGGATGTAACTCGAAGTAAATGAGGGGTGCGCTGTAGAGAATAAAACGAGATATTAATTTGAAAGATAGATGAAGAATTGAAATTTTAGGAGATTAATATGTGTTCCGAAATTTAGTATGATTTAGTATGGAGAAATTTTCTAAGTGTCAAAAACTTAGAAAAATTCGCCAAAAATCAACTATTTTAAAAGTGACCCCCTATCTTTCGGTAGGGGGTAGGGGATATTAAAAGCTATATTGGATCCGAATTTGAGCAACGTAGGTTCCCTTTAGGTGATTTAAAATCGAGTTGGTTAGGTTAGGTTAGGTTAGGTTAGGTTAGGTTAGGTTGGGGTATCGGGTCAGGAAACCTCCTCGTGCGTCTGGCTGTTTGTCGGTCCCTCACAATCTCCTTTTGGGGATTAGGAGGGAAGGACAAGCAGTCGGGCCAGGTTTACCCCGGGCAACGGCGGCTGGTAAAGTCCTTTGGGATTTTGCCAGTCGACGGCAATGTCCTGACACAGGGGGGGATCTTTGGGGTTCTTCTTTCTTCTTTCCTTTTCTACTCTTCTTTACTTTCTTTCTTTTCTATTTTCTTGTCGCATCTTCTGCGGCAGTTGCGGGGCGGAGTAATGTCCGCGGCTCGGTGGGCTCATTGGTCCACAGTTATTGTGGCCAATGGGCAGACTTAGGTCGCCACCGGGCAAGCTGCCTCTACTCCCGAGTGTCGTGGATCACGTCTCGCGGCTCGGGGTAGGGGTAGTGACCCTGCCTTAACTGGCCGGGTCGAGAGGAGACAACCTCAATAAAAAACCCCTAAGGTCCGGTGTTGCGACTCGCGGCACCGGCGCCTCCTTTCTTCGGATTGGAGGAGGCAGGACGGGATAGAGCCTGCCACCTAGCGGTCCAACCCATGGGACCTCCCGCCCCCATGGTGTAGTAGGGTAGCCTGGATATTCGGCTCTGTCCAGGTGGTCCGTCAAACCGTTATTCTCGTGGGAATCATAATGAGTTGCCAATTTAAAAACCAAAACTTTGATGAAATGGAGGAGTTAGACGCCGCTGTGGGAGTTGTGGGGGGTAGCGCCCCTGAACGCGCATCAATCGATGCATTAGTGGAGAGCCGCTCATCATCCGCGGCCAGCGGTAGGTTTTACGCCACACATGGCGGAGTAAACCTATCAGATTCGGAGACCGATACGCTGACGGGCGCCTCGGACGCGAGCATCGCGCCCGAGCGCTCGCGATTCCTTAAAGCGGGCAGCAAGCGCACGCATAAAGTGGTGAAGGTGGTGTCGTCGGGGGAGTCCTCATCGGCTTCCACCCGAAGCAAAACCAAGGCCAGGCGCAAGTCCGGCCGGCCCCCAACTACCGGGGAATATGTAGGCAAAGCGGAGGCCCATCGGCAGCTAAATGCCGAGAAAAGGGAGAAGCTCCGCTTGGAAATGGAGGAACAAGCCTTGGAGAGGCAAAACCAAGCCCGGGCAGCGAGAGCTAAGGCCGGATATGGAGTCCCCCTCACCGCTGACTTTGAGGGCCTCCCCGTGCCAGAACTCCAGAGACTGGCGGAAGAGGACGCCAACGAAATCATCCAGTTGGCGTCCAAATCGTCGAATCTCAAGGGCACGTTCCAGAAGGAGTTTAAGAACCGTGCCCTTAATTTGAAGACGATCTTCGAAGAGATGTCGAGGCGGAGTGCGTCGGAGGAGACAACTCGATTGCAGGCGACGAACAACCGCCTGCAATCGGAGCTGAACCAGCTCAAGAAAGAGGTAGCGGAGCTGCGCACTTCCTTGGGGCAAGTCGGAGCCAATCCACCACCACCATCCTCGTCCCCAATGGAGCTGGGAGAGGCGGTGGCATCACGGACGAGTCCAGCGGTGCAGGGTGGGCCCTCGGAGTTAGAGGCCATCCTGCACAAATTTAGAATGGAGGAGAGGGAGTTTACGCGCGCCCTCTTCGCGGGAATAGAAGACCGGCTCAACCCGGAGAAGCGCATCCGCCCGCCTCTTGCGGCGGACCGCGCCAGAGAGCCGGTCGTAGTCCTAGAACGCATCAAGGAGCCGTTCAAGGTTCCTGAGACCCCCAAGACCCGGAGCGGGAAAAAGGCGCCCAAAAAAGCTGCTACCCCGATTCCAACCCCGGGGCTTTCAAGATCGGCGGAGCCAGCTCCAGCGGTCCCACACGCTCCAGCGGAGGACCTTCTGTTGCCTTCCACCACCCCCGCGAATGAGGGGTGGTCCACAGTGGTGCGCAAAGGCAAAGGCAAGGGGAAAAAGACGCCGCCTCCCCCGGCCCCTGCCTCCGCTGGTCCTTCGACAAGAGCCCCCAACAAACAGGCCCCCAAACCGAAACCTGCCGGCCAACCCGCCGCCAACACAGCGGCGGCCAAGAAAGCGGCCATTAAAAAGAAGTTGACCCCCCCCAAAACCGCCGCAGTAGTTGTGTCCCTCACTGCGGAGGCCCTGGAAAAGGGGGCAACTTATGAGACGGTGCTGCGCGAGGCCAGGTCCAAAATGGATACCTCAGACATTGGCCCGGCTCGCTGCAGATCCACACAGACGGGCGCCCGGAAGTTTGAGTTTCCGGGCGCCAAAAGCGCAGAACTCGCGGACACTTTCGCCGCCAAGCTGCGCGAGGCCATACCAGAGGCGGTCAAAGTGACACGGCCGCAGAAGTGCGTCACCGTCGTGGTCTCGGATCTGGACGACTCCGTGACTAAGGAGGAGGTCGTCCAGAAGGTCGCAGAGGTCGGGGGCTGTAGTCCAGCGGATATTAGATCTGGAGAGGTGCGTCCTGGCAGGGGCGGCGTCGGCACTGTGCGCATACAGTGCCCCGTCACGGCCGCCAAAGCCATTGTTGACGGCAGGAGGCTCCTCATCGGATTCTCGTCAGCGTCAGTCCGAGTAATAGAGGATCCGCCCCTGCGCTGTTTCAGGTGCTTCGGCCTCGGCCACACGCGCGCCCTCTGCCCGTCCTCCGTCGAGAGGGCGGGATTATGTTATCGCTGTGGCCAGGCTGGGCACAAGGTCGCAGGCTGCAGCGCGAAAATTCACTGCGCTGTCTGCGCAGATAGTGGGCGGCCTGCGGGCCATGTTATGGGGGGGAAGAATTGTGTTCCCCCCACCAAGAAGGGCAAAGCGCAGCCACTGACCCGGCCAGCGCAGGCTGAAAATTCGGCGATGGAAATTGCAGTGACCGACAATGCCTAGGTCAAGTCACTGCAATTTCCTCCAGGCGAACGTCAACCACTGCCGGTCAGCCCAGGACATGCTGTCCCAGGCAATGGCCGAGTGGTTGACGGACGTGGCAGTCGTCGCCGAGCCGTACTGGACTCCTGGTCACTGGTTGAGTGACCAGAACGGCTCGGTGGCTTTAGTTCGGCGGGCAGCTACAGACTCACCACCCCTCTCATTTGTCGAGGGAGGTTCTGGCTACGTGGTCGGTAACTGGGGGGAACTCACCATAATAGGAGTTTACTTTTCCCCCAACCGACCACTTCAAGACTTTTCCGATTTTTTATCAGTTCTGTCGACAGTGGTCCGCCGTTGTTTCCCTCGCCAGACCCTAGTGGCTGGCGACTTCAATGCTAAGGCCGCGGCTTGGGGCAATCCAGCCGCGTCCTGTAACAGAAGGGGCGATTTGCTCGAATCCTGGGCGGTTTCTGTCGGAGTGTCCCTTCTCAATAGAGGGACAACTCACACGTGCGTGCGACAGCAGGGGGGGTCAGTGGTGGACGTATCGTTCGCCACCCCTGCCTTAGCCGCACGTGTGAGCGGTTGGAAAGTGGAGCTAGTGGAGACTCTTTCCGACCACCGCTATATTAGGTGGTCGGTCTCCAACCACAGCTCCGCTGGAGCGCCCGGATCGGGCAACTTGAGGGCCGCTTTTCCCAGGTGGGCGCTAACCCGCCTGGATAAGGACATCGCAAGGGAGGCTGCGTTTGTACAAGACTGGCTCGCACCTCCCTTCACCGGTCTGGACGCTGACACCGCGGCCACCAATTTAAGGCACTCCTTGACCGAGGTGTGCAATGCAAGCATGCCTCGGTCCCGTCGCCCCACACCCCGAAGATCGGTGTATTGGTGGTCGGCGGAAATCGCGGCCCTCAGAGCCACATGCGTTGCCGCCCGCCGGGCGTATACTAGGAGTAGACGCCGTCGGCGAAGGGACCCCGAGAATGAGGCCCGCCTATACGCCTCATACTCAGAGGCCAGACGGGTCCTCAAATCCACCATCGGGGCCGCTAAAGACAGGGGTCGGGCTGATATGCTCGAGGACTTAAACCGGGATCCGTGGGGGAGACCGTACAGGGCTGCGCGAAATCAGCTGCGCCCCATTGGTCCCCCACTTACCGAAGTCCTCGAGCCGCCCCTATTGGAGAACGTCGTCCGGGCCTTATTTCCGTCCCGCTCCGTCGACTTCTGCCCTCCACCCATGGGCCTTCCACCTCGAACGAGCCCCAGTATGGACGTGCCTGTGGTTTCCGCAACAGAATTTGGCACGGCGGCACTCTGCCTCCGTGCCAAAAAGACGGCGCCGGGCCCTGACGGGGTCCCAGCGAAGGTGGTATTCCTGGCCATCTCACAAATGGAGGAAAGGTTCCGGAGCCTATTCGACCAATGTTTTTCGTCGGGTAGGTTTCCGGAACCATGGAAAGAGGGCCAGTTGGTCCTATTACGCAAAGAGGGGCGCCCTGCGGATGCACCGTCAGCTTACCGGCCTATAGTCTTATTGGACGAGGTCGGTAAGCTGTTCGAGAGAGTCATTGCCTCCCGCATCAACACGCACTTGCGGGAGGTGGGTCCGGACCTCTCAGAGGCCCAATATGGCTTTCGCGCAGGGCGCTCAACAATAGACGCCCTGTCGCGCCTGAAGTCCCTGGTTGCGGAGGCCATGGTGAGGGGGGAGGTGTTGTTGGCTATTTCTTTCGACATAGCGAACGCCTTCAACACCATCCCCCACTCCACGATCCTGAGGGCACTCCAATTCCATGGGGTGCCCCAATATTTGCAGGACATACTTGCCGACTATCTGGCGAATAGAAGAATTTCATGCGTCGATAGGGACGGTCGACTTCAAAGTCACAGGGTTGAGGCCGGTGTTCCGCAGGGGTCAGTTTTGGGGCCCCTGCTATGGAACATCGGCTATGACTGGCTTTTGCGGGGCGCACTCCTCCCGGGCATGAGTGTCATCTGCTATGCGGATGACACTCTCGTCACAGCCCGGGGGAGAAACTACAGGGACGCGGCCTGTCTGGCCACCGCCGGCGGAAGCCTCATTGCCAGGCGTATAGGAATGTTGGGCCTCCGAGTAGCTCTGGAAAAGACCGAGGCCATCCTATTTCATGGGCCTCGGCACCGCCGACCCCCCGACGCGAACATCTTGGTCGGGGGAGTCCGCATAGAGGTGAAGGCCCAGATGAAATATCTGGGCCTAATACTCGACAGCCGGTGGCAGTTTGGCCCGCATTTCCGCGGGCTGTCGCCGAGACTGTTGAGAGCCGCCTCCTCCTTCGGATGGCTCCTTCCCAACTTGGGCGGGCCGAGGGTGCATTGCCGGCGACTCTACGCCGGCATTCTGCAGAGCATGGCCCTCTACGGGGCCCCGATATGGGCAGACTCCCTCAGCAGGAGGGAGAACATCCAGCTGCTGAGAAGGCCCCAGAGGGCCATTGCACTAAGGGTGGCCCGTGCCTACAACACGGTGAGCACGGACGTGGCGTGCGCCCTGGCCGGCACCCCCCCATGGGATCTCGAGGCAAGAGTGCAGGCCAGGGTTTACGACTGGACGGCCGATCAGAGGGCCAACGGAGAGCGTCCCTCTGGTACGGAGAGGGAGGCGGTTCGGCGAGAGGCGAGGGAGGTCCTAATGCGGACCTGGGCGGCGGACCTCTCCGCTGCGGTCTTTGGACGACGCACGCTCGACGCGTTGGAATTGGTTTTCCGGCAGTGGCAGGAAAGAAAGTTTGGTTTCCTCTCTTTCCGGTTGGTGCAGGTAATGACGGGCCACGGATGTTTCGGCTCGTACCTGCACCGAATCGGAAGAGAGGAGTCGCCGCGATGCCACAGTTGCGGCGCAGAAATGGACACGGCGGAGCACACAGTCCAAGAGTGCCCGTCGTGGGCCACACAGCGGGCCGCGTTGGTCGCAGTAGTGGGGCCGAATCTCGCGCTCCCCAATCTCGTTGAGCAAATGCTCCGGAGCGCGAGTGCCTGGGCGGCAACCGCTTCCTTCTGCGAGGACGTTATCTCGCAGAAGGAGGCGGCGGAGCGGGGCCGAGAGGACGACCCTCTCGCGCCTCCGCTCCGCAGGCGTAGGAGAGGGCGAACGAGGCGCCAACATCTCAGCCTCGACCCTCCTAGCGGAGACACGCGGGCGGCTGGTGCGGGGGCATCACCGCCCGCATTGCACGCGTCTCCGCTGCCGCCGGACGGGAGTAGCTCGGTACCCCCGGCTATTCCCGTCGCCCCCCCTGACGGGGGGGGGCTAGTGGTGCCCGCCGTGTAGGGCGGGCCGGTCGCTGGAGGGGGTTGTGGAAGCAAAGGCTATGCCAACGCCCATGACTCCCCTCCACTCGAGCGATGAGGGGTACCGCGGGGTTTTAGTGGGTATACCCCGGCCATTTTCCATCCCTGGCCGGAGCAGGGGCCTTTAATTCCAGAGGCCCCCGGGAGTCCCACACACCACCCTGCCCCCCCGGGTAGGGTGACGGTGCATAAAGCATTTCCCCGCGTCAAAAAAAAAAAAAAAAAAAAAGGTTAGGTTAGGTTAGGTTAGGTTAGGTTAGGTTAGGTTAGGTTAGGTTAGGTTAGGTTAGGTTAGGTTAGGTTAGGTTAGGTTAGGTTTTTTTTTTTTTTTTTTTTTTTTTTTTAAGATATGACTTGCAATTTTGGAGTTTTTATCTGTTCATATAATTCCAAGACTTTGGAAATTATTTTGGACACAGAATTGGCTAAGTCTCGCGAATGGATACGAGAGCTTGCGAAAGAGGGGTGGCTTCTCTTGCATAACAAGAGCCATGACAAACAAAGAAACAGATAAGGGTGCAAGTCTGGGAAAAACAGAGATTTGATTTACAAAAGACTTTACTATTTTAAGAAGTAGTATGATTTCCAAATTTGAATTAAAGACAATAGGGTAGCGACTCCGCTAAAGGATACGGAATAGGAAAGTGGGGGGTGAATGAGAGAGGGAAAACAGTAAAGAGGGGAAAACTTGAAGATGTAGATGGGACAAAGAAAATTCAGGGATGAGTAAGTTACGAAAAGTGTTTTGGCTCATGAAACGTATAAGAGTTTACGTTCCATAGTCAGTTTGGTCCTGGAGCCTGGCCATCATGGCTTTGATTCTGGGACATTGCCGAGAATTAGTTGCGTTGTGTGACACATCGCCTTTTGTACACATTTTTGCGTGGTACTTGGTGCAATTGTAACACTTCTTTTTAGAAGTGTCATTTTTATGGGGGCAATCTTGTAATTGGTGGCCTTCGCTAGCGCAATGAGCGCAAGGTTTTTTATCGCTAGTGCACTTAGACTTTGTATGGCCATATTGGAGACACGTGTAGCACTGTACAAAGCGCGAGAAGTCTTCAACGTGGACACGGCTGTGATCCACGTTGAGTTTTCCGAGTGCGAGGATGAGTTTGCGCATCTCGGGACTTACTTCGATCACTGCATTGTACAGTGTTGTGTTTTTGTTGCTGGTTAGAAAACACAGACGGGCAACCTCAATATCATTTTGGCAACTTAGGACGTCCAAAAGCTCGTCGCGGGACACGTCCTTCGAAATCCCTTTGAGGATTAAGAGGGGGGGGCGACGCTTGGCGGGTTCGGCATTAAAGCCCTTCGCCGCCTGAGTGCGCGTGATGGTCTCGTCGCACTGCTCGGGACGCTCGAATTCTATGCGCAATTTCCCATTAGAGATGGGCTGGATTTTGACTGGCGCGTATTTTTGCTTCCTGAAGGAAACAACCTTTTTCCAGTCGCTGACAAGTTCAGCGGGTTTTTTAGAGACATCATCAGCTGTCAC
>OX596221.1:0-57588 GCA_951394215.1 Glyphodes perspectalis
TGATGGATCACTATTTATTCTGGTTAGTGATGTAATAAATTTAGGTATAATTTTATTATAAGTACAATGAATTTATATGTAAATAACCGTGATATACTCCTCTCTAGATTTTGTAAGCGTCTACGTAGTCTTGTGATTATTTTAATATCGTTTTGACCTCTTAGCTATGTTCGCAGCGAAGTTCGGGTAGGCCGGCAAATTACTGCTCAAAGACGCCAAATACGTATTTACCACGCAAAATAAATGATCTAGATTTTAACATTTAAATCGACTTCATTTAAATTATTGAAAATTGTGTAACAAAAATTCTCACTAAATGCTCAATGTATTGTGTCAAATATTGTGCCATATTAGTAGCATTATAATTTTACACCTTATCGGAATTATCTTTGTTCCTTTGTTAGCAATGCGTTAGTAATTGTAGCTAATAAACGTTTGGCATAATCGTCGGTTAGTACAATAATTTAGAGTGATAGTTTCGTTTTACGGCCTAATAATGGGCGGACATCGATCAGAATCCTAAAATAATAATTTAAGTTGTAGAACAAATTATCCAATACATGCAATCGCGGCTAGTAGGAGCTCACGGGTGAATATTGTTTCAAGCTCAGGAAATACATGATGCCCGACAATGCGATTTCATTTAAGACTGCTTAAGTATTTTCACGCGTAATAAATAAACGTTATCTTTTCCTGTGCGTTGACAGGTAACGCAAACTTAATAAAACGTGTTTATCAGATCTTTATAATATGCGAATGTTTCACCTTGAGCTGCATTTTCTAACCATTAGGAATGGAATTAACTTGTAATCGTGTTAAAATGTTCAGAATACCTAAGTAAGGAATTGGCTTCATTCGATAATATTTGGTAATCAGTTCGATCAGTATCTTTGTTCAGTGTTATTCACATTTTCAGTGTATTTACACGGGAGCTCTAGACGGCTAGCACATACAATAGGTTGTGTTGTATTCGTCCCGCGCTAATTTATGTATGAATAAATTTAAAGAACAAATTACATTACAAAAATTATTTTTATTGATAATTTTGTAGATAATGCACTGATTTGTGAGAAATATTTTCGTAAGCTTTAATTTCGGTTATAATATGAATTATAGATCAATTCGCTTTGTCGCAAAGAGAGCTTAATATGTAGGTTTACATTTATAGATTCTTAGTCTTATCCAGATCACGTGACATACAGTGTAGCTGTTTCCGACACAATGTTCAGCAGCCCTTAGTGAATGTGATTCATAATGAAATTATTAACGTTTCCTTACCCATTTCTCCGCAATTTGTTTTCAAATCTGGAGATTGAAATGTCTTTGTAAGTAATCTAAGTTTATCGGATAAATAAAACAAATGAATTATGAATAAACAATGAGTTTTATTAACAAATTAGATATACATAGATTTAATTGCACTCGGATTTTATTTAAGTATAAAAATATAGTAAAATTCGACTGCATATTGTCATCATCGTGATTACACTGACTGACTTGCTGAAACTGACTGACTGAAATTGTTAAAATAAATGTTGCCATTTATTACAGTACAGTATTTGGAATTTCATAGTTTCCTATATTATTAAAATTCAAATACAATACTATATGATATTCGAGCAGTGTTTGTTCACATCCGAGAATGTACTTTTAAATTTTTTATAAACGTTAATACAAATTTATACTACTAACGCGGCTGTCAGGAAATGTGGTTGGGGATACGGACCATGATCCACTTTGCCTGGTTCGTCTGGTCGGGTAACAACTAGTTTAATATTACAACTAGACTCGCTGAATCCTTGTGAACGATCGAAGGAGACTCCGACTGGGCCACGTGGCATCGCGTAGTGTTCAGTAGAAGTCGTCGAAGGCGGCTTGCTTCTTGGGCTGGCTCTTGACCTGGTCCTGCGCGAGGTACATCTCGGCGATCTGCTGCGCCGACGTCGCCTGCTCCGGCGTCTTGTCCGTGCGCACGCGGATGAACCTGCAACAGCGTCATGCCAATGCTATACGCGCTTCATGATGGGGATGAGGTCGTGTGTGAGAGTCCCAGGGTTAAGCTCCTAGGGAATCGGTGGGTTTCTTTTCAGCTCATGATGATGACAGCCGGAGTATACCTGTAAGAACGTCAGCGGTGCAGGTAGGTCACCTGGGGAAGCGCAGCGAGATGCCCTTGTCGCGCTCGACGAGGCCGATGGCGGCGCGGTGCGCGTCAGTGGTGCAGGTCACCTGGGGAAGCGCAGCGAGATGCCCTTGTCGCGCTCGACGAGGCCGATGGCGGCGCGGTGCGCGTCAGTGGTGCAGGTCACCTGGGGAAGCGCAGCGAGATGCCCTTGTCGCGCTCGACGAGGCCGATGGCGGCGCGGTGCGCGTCAGTGGTGCAGGTCACCTGGGGAAGCGCAGCGAGATGCCCTTGTCGCGCTCGACGAGGCCGATGGCGGCGCGGTGCGCGTCAGTGGTGCAGGTCACCTGGGGAAGCGCAGCGAGATGCCCTTGTCGCGCTCGACGAGGCCGATGGCGGCGCGGTGCGCGTCAGTGGTGCAGGTCACCTGGGGAAGCGCAGCGAGATGCCCTTGTCGCGCTCGACGAGGCCGATGGCGGCGCGGTGCGCGTCAGTGGTGCAGGTCACCTGGGGAAGCGCAGCGAGATGCCCTTGTCGCGCTCGACGAGGCCGATGGCGGCGCGGTGCGCGTCAGTGGTGCAGGTCACCTGGGGAAGCGCAGCGAGATGCCCTTGTCGCGCTCGACGAGGCCGATGGCGGCGCGGTGCGCGTCAGTGGTGCAGGTCACCTGGGGAAGCGCAGCGAGATGCCCTTGTCGCGCTCGACGAGGCCGATGGCGGCGCGGTGCGCGTCAGTGGTGCAGGTCACCTGGGGAAGCGCAGCGAGATGCCCTTGTCGCGCTCGACGAGGCCGATGGCGGCGCGGTGCGCGTCAGTGGTGCAGGTCACCTGGGGAAGCGCAGCGAGATGCCCTTGTCGCGCTCGACGAGGCCGATGGCGGCGCGGTGCGCGTCAGTGGTGCAGGTCACCTGGGGAAGCGCAGCGAGATGCCCTTGTCGCGCTCGACGAGGCCGATGGCGGCGCGGTGCGCGTCAGTGGTGCAGGTCACCTGGGGAAGCGCAGCGAGATGCCCTTGTCGCGCTCGACGAGGCCGATGGCGGCGCGGTGCGCGTCAGTGGTGCAGGTCACCTGGGGAAGCGCAGCGAGATGCCCTTGTCGCGCTCGACGAGGCCGATGGCGGCGCGGTGCGCGTCAGTGGTGCAGGTCACCTGGGGAAGCGCAGCGAGATGCCCTTGTCGCGCTCGACGAGGCCGATGGCGGCGCGGTGCGCGTCAGTGGTGCAGGTCACCTGGGGAAGCGCAGCGAGATGCCCTTGTCGCGCACGACGAGGCCGATGGCGGCGCGGTGCGCGTCAGTGGTGCAGGTCACCTGGGGAAGCGCAGCGAGATGCCCTTGTCGCGCTCGACGAGGCCGATGGCGGCGCGGTGCGCGTCAGTGGTGCAGGTCACCTGGGGAAGCGCAGCGAGATGCCCTTGTCGCGCTCGACGAGGCCGATGGCGGCGCGGTGCGCGTCAGTGGTGCAGGTCACCTGGGGAAGCGCAGCGAGATGCCCTTGTCGCGCTCGACGAGGCCGATGGCGGCGCGGTGCGCGTCAGTGGTGCAGGTCACCTGGGGAAGCGCAGCGAGATGCCCTTGTCGCGCTCGACGAGGCCGATGGCGGCGCGGTGCGCGTCAGTGGTGCAGGTCACCTGGGGAAGCGCAGCGAGATGCCCTTGTCGCGCTCGACGAGGCCGATGGCGGCGCGGTGCGCGTCAGTGGTGCAGGTCACCTGGGGAAGCGCAGCGAGATGCCCTTGTCGCGCTCGACGAGGCCGATGGCGGCGCGGTGCGCGTCAGTGGTGCAGGTCACCTGGGGAAGCGCAGCGAGATGCCCTTGTCGCGCTCGACGAGGCCGATGGCGGCGCGGTGCGCGTCAGTGGTGCAGGTCACCTGGGGAAGCGCAGCGAGATGCCCTTGTCGCGCTCGACGAGGCCGATGGCGGCGCGGTGCGCGTCAGTGGTGCAGGTCACCTGGGGAAGCGCAGCGAGATGCCCTTGTCGCGCTCGACGAGGCCGATGGCGGCGCGGTGCGCGTCAGTGGTGCAGGTCACCTGGGGAAGCGCAGCGAGATGCCCTTGTCGCGCTCGACGAGGCCGATGGCGGCGCGGTGCGCGTCAGTGGTGCAGGTCACCTGGGGAAGCGCAGCGAGATGCCCTTGTCGCGCTCGACGAGGCCGATGGCGGCGCGGTGCGCGTCAGTGGTGCAGGTCACCTGGGGAAGCGCAGCGAGATGCCCTTGTCGCGCTCGACGAGGCCGATGGCGGCGCGGTGCGCGTCAGTGGTGCAGGTCACCTGGGGAAGCGCAGCGAGATGCCCTTGTCGCGCTCGACGAGGCCGATGGCGGCGCGGTGCGCGTCAGTGGTGCAGGTCACCTGGGGAAGCGCAGCGAGATGCCCTTGTCGCGCTCGACGAGGCCGATGGCGGCGCGGTGCGCGTCAGTGGTGCAGGTCACCTGGGGAAGCGCAGCGAGATGCCCTTGTCGCGCTCGACGAGGCCGATGGCGGCGCGGTGCGCGTCAGTGGTGCAGGTCACCTGGGGAAGCGCAGCGAGATGCCCTTGTCGCGCTCGACGAGGCCGATGGCGGCGCGGTGCGCGTCAGTGGTGCAGGTCACCTGGGGAAGCGCAGCGAGATGCCCTTGTCGCGCTCGACGAGGCCGATGGCGGCGCGGTGCGCGTCAGTGGTGCAGGTCACCTGGGGAAGCGCAGCGAGATGCCCTTGTCGCGCTCGACGAGGCCGATGGCGGCGCGGTGCGCGTCAGTGGTGCAGGTCACCTGGGGAAGCGCAGCGAGATGCCCTTGTCGCGCTCGACGAGGCCGATGGCGGCGCGGTGCGCGTCAGTGGTGCAGGTCACCTGGGGAAGCGCAGCGAGATGCCCTTGTCGCGCTCGACGAGGCCGATGGCGGCGCGGTGCGCGTCAGTGGTGCAGGTCACCTGGGGAAGCGCAGCGAGATGCCCTTGTCGCGCTCGACGAGGCCGATGGCGGCGCGGTGCGCGTCAGTGGTGCAGGTCACCTGGGGAAGCGCAGCGAGATGCCCTTGTCGCGCTCGACGAGGCCGATGGCGGCGCGGTGCGCGTCAGTGGTGCAGGTCACCTGGGGAAGCGCAGCGAGATGCCCTTGTCGCGCTCGACGAGGCCGATGGCGGCGCGGTGCGCGTCAGTGGTGCAGGTCACCTGGGGAAGCGCAGCGAGATGCCCTTGTCGCGCTCGACGAGGCCGATGGCGGCGCGGTGCGCGTCAGTGGTGCAGGTCACCTGGGGAAGCGCAGCGAGATGCCCTTGTCGCGCTCGACGAGGCCGATGGCGGCGCGGTGCGCGTCAGTGGTGCAGGTCACCTGGGGAAGCGCAGCGAGATGCCCTTGTCGCGCTCGACGAGGCCGATGGCGGCGCGGTGCGCGTCAGTGGTGCAGGTCACCTGGGGAAGCGCAGCGAGATGCCCTTGTCGCGCTCGACGAGGCCGATGGCGGCGCGGTGCGCGTCAGTGGTGCAGGTCACCTGGGGAAGCGCAGCGAGATGCCCTTGTCGCGCTCGACGAGGCCGATGGCGGCGCGGTGCGCGTCAGTGGTGCAGGTCACCTGGGGAAGCGCAGCGAGATGCCCTTGTCGCGCTCGACGAGGCCGATGGCGGCGCGGTGCGCGTCAGTGGTGCAGGTCACCTGGGGAAGCGCAGCGAGATGCCCTTGTCGCGCTCGACGAGGCCGATGGCGGCGCGGTGCGCGTCAGTGGTGCAGGTCACCTGGGGAAGCGCAGCGAGATGCCCTTGTCGCGCTCGACGAGGCCGATGGCGGCGCGGTGCGCGTCAGTGGTGCAGGTCACCTGGGGAAGCGCAGCGAGATGCCCTTGTCGCGCTCGACGAGGCCGATGGCGGCGCGGTGCGCGTCAGTGGTGCAGGTCACCTGGGGAAGCGCAGCGAGATGCCCTTGTCGCGCTCGACGAGGCCGATGGCGGCGCGGTGCGCGTCAGTGGTGCAGGTCACCTGGGGAAGCGCAGCGAGATGCCCTTGTCGCGCTCGACGAGGCCGATGGCGGCGCGGTGCGCGTCAGTGGTGCAGGTCACCTGGGGAAGCGCAGCGAGATGCCCTTGTCGCGCTCGACGAGGCCGATGGCGGCGCGGTGCGCGTCAGTGGTGCAGGTCACCTGGGGAAGCGCAGCGAGATGCCCTTGTCGCGCTCGACGAGGCCGATGGCGGCGCGGTGCGCGTCAGTGGTGCAGGTCACCTGGGGAAGCGCAGCGAGATGCCCTTGTCGCGCTCGACGAGGCCGATGGCGGCGCGGTGCGCGTCAGTGGTGCAGGTCACCTGGGGAAGCGCAGCGAGATGCCCTTGTCGCGCTCGACGAGGCCGATGGCGGCGCGGTGCGCGTCAGTGGTGCAGGTCACCTGGGGAAGCGCAGCGAGATGCCCTTGTCGCGCTCGACGAGGCCGATGGCGGCGCGGTGCGCGTCAGTGGTGCAGGTCACCTGGGGAAGCGCAGCGAGATGCCCTTGTCGCGCTCGACGAGGCCGATGGCGGCGCGGTGCGCGTCAGTGGTGCAGGTCACCTGGGGAAGCGCAGCGAGATGCCCTTGTCGCGCTCGACGAGGCCGATGGCGGCGCGGTGCGCGTCAGTGGTGCAGGTCACCTGGGGAAGCGCAGCGAGATGCCCTTGTCGCGCTCGACGAGGCCGATGGCGGCGCGGTGCGCGTCAGTGGTGCAGGTCACCTGGGGAAGCGCAGCGAGATGCCCTTGTCGCGCTCGACGAGGCCGATGGCGGCGCGGTGCGCGTCAGTGGTGCAGGTCACCTGGGGAAGCGCAGCGAGATGCCCTTGTCGCGCTCGACGAGGCCGATGGCGGCGCGGTGCGCGTCAGTGGTGCAGGTCACCTGGGGAAGCGCAGCGAGATGCCCTTGTCGCGCTCGACGAGGCCGATGGCGGCGCGGTGCGCGTCAGTGGTGCAGGTCACCTGGGGAAGCGCAGCGAGATGCCCTTGTCGCGCTCGACGAGGCCGATGGCGGCGCGGTGCGCGTCAGTGGTGCAGGTCACCTGGGGAAGCGCAGCGAGATGCCCTTGTCGCGCTCGACGAGGCCGATGGCGGCGCGGTGCGCGTCAGTGGTGCAGGTCACCTGGGGAAGCGCAGCGAGATGCCCTTGTCGCGCTCGACGAGGCCGATGGCGGCGCGGTGCGCGTCAGTGGTGCAGGTCACCTGGGGAAGCGCAGCGAGATGCCCTTGTCGCGCTCGACGAGGCCGATGGCGGCGCGGTGCGCGTCAGTGGTGCAGGTCACCTGGGGAAGCGCAGCGAGATGCCCTTGTCGCGCTCGACGAGGCCGATGGCGGCGCGGTGCGCGTCAGTGGTGCAGGTCACCTGGGGAAGCGCAGCGAGATGCCCTTGTCGCGCTCGACGAGGCCGATGGCGGCGCGGTGCGCGTCAGTGGTGCAGGTCACCTGGGGAAGCGCAGCGAGATGCCCTTGTCGCGCTCGACGAGGCCGATGGCGGCGCGGTGCGCGTCAGTGGTGCAGGTCACCTGGGGAAGCGCAGCGAGATGCCCTTGTCGCGCTCGACGAGGCCGATGGCGGCGCGGTGCGCGTCAGTGGTGCAGGTCACCTGGGGAAGCGCAGCGAGATGCCCTTGTCGCGCTCGACGAGGCCGATGGCGGCGCGGTGCGCGGGCGACAGCGACAGGTCGGCGCAGCGCACCTCCCACACGCACGCCGCGCTGAACCACGCGTCCGGCTCGTGCGACCGGTCGTAGCTGCCGAATACGACCATATATTAATCACCATCGAGCAGGTTTGAGGAAGGCTAGAGGCTCGAAAGCTTCACAATCACAAGAAGCGAGCGCCAAGTCCTCACCAGTAGTAGTTCCTCGGAGCCTCGATGACGTGCCGGTCCAGCTCCTTGGTGAGCGCCTGCAGGTCGTCGTCGCTGAAGCCGGTGCCGATCTTGCACAGCGCCTGGTACTGGTCGGCGGCCGGCTCGTAGCACGCCAGCAGGAAGCCGCCGAACGCGCCCGCGCGCTTGCCGCGCCCGCGGTACCCGCCGATCACCACCGCGTCGATCGTGTCGCCCACGCCTTCTAGGTAGTCTTTCTTCAGCTGGAAGATGGCGTACGAACGGTGATTTGTTACTTGTAATTGGTAATATGGAAGCCAAGGAGGACTAAGTATGTGGTCAACGGGGAGGAAAGTGCTCCTTCCCCCAATCGCCCCGGCCAAAGAGTCATGTATACGAGCACGGACGTACCCAGGGAGAGGGACAGGCAGGGGGGCCAGTCATACCAAAAGAAGATATGTCAACTTTATTGTCCAATCAAATTCTTAAGGAACTTCTTCGACCCCTCTGAACTAAAAGCTGCATAGGTCATTATATTAGGATATTGGGGCGAGGATATTCAACATCCTCCATGAACTGCTGCACCTGGTCCCTGGTGCGGCAGGCGCACACGCACCTTGAGCCAGTTGTGCGAGCGGCGCGCGATGTCGTAGCGCGCGTGGTCGCCCGTCAGCGTCTTCACCATCAGCCCCTCGCACGAGCCCTTCACCGCCTCCTCCAGGAACTGCTGCACCTCCTCCATGGTGCTGCAGTCCTTCGACGTGGCGAACTGCCACTCGCCTGCAAATGTGTTCTAGCCTTATAAATATGTCAAATACTTTCTGGTAATGTTTATTTCGAAAGGGCTGTGGAACCGATGTGCAGCAGGTCGAGAGCACGCACGCCTGCACCTGGACCTGGCAGCCGTCTGCAGCGGTACGCACCGGCGACCTCCCGGAAGTGTTCCCGCAGCAGCTGGCGGCGCTCGGCGAGCGGGCGGCGCACGAGCGGCGCGCCGTTCAGGTACAGCAGGTCGAACACGAACACGCACACCTGCACCTTGATCTCCGACTCGACTGCTTCTTTGCGCTTGCGCGTCGACAGCACCTGCGCAGGAGCAGACCCACACACCGACGGTCAAATCACGTGCACAGTTGGGGTTACAGACGGGGGAGAACCTGACCGTATTCCTTTTGTCAGATATTACGGTCTATGTGTCAAGTGGGAGTACTTCTGCCGAGCTAGGTATTGTGTACTCGGGGACCAAATCCGAATAACCGTCTCGGTGTATATTGTGTAAGTTCTTCATATACATAAACGGGCACACGCATGTACTTAATGGCGAGAATAACTTCGCCAACGTGTTGCAAAATATACAGAGCGATATTCAACACCATGTGTTGACACGCTTATTGGAAGTAGTCTTGTTTGTCTGATGAATTCAATAGACAGATGTATATAGATATAACCACAGACTATTACATTGAATAGCGGTCGAAAAGCGCTCCCCGACACCCCGGCTGTACAGTAGTCAATAAAATAGGCGAACACTCTGTAACTTTAATAAATACCATACAAGTACTGTTACTATACTTCTTATAAACAGTAAGAATGTCGACAAACAAAAAAATATTTTTTCAAAAACGGTAATAAACATATATTTTGCCGAATTGACTGAATTCAAGGAATTACTGACTCTTGTTACTTGTAAGGAAAATATTTTCTAAACTATGATGTTCATTTAAGTATACAAAGTACATCGCGTAAGACTGAGATACAAGTAAAGTATCTATGTGATATATGGATGAGAGTGTATCCTCAGTAAAGACTAAAGCTATATCGACCTGGAAGGGCAGGATCTTCTTCTCGGCGGTGTCGTAGGCGACGGCCTCGCAGTCCAGCACGCAGCTGGTGACGCTCTCGCGCAGCAGCGCCGGCAGCCGCCGCAGCACGTCCGGGTACTTGCTGCCGGGGAACACACTCTTGACAACTGGCTCTTAGCTGGTGACCAGCCAGACTTATGGCCTTGGATTCGAGCACGAGCTTATAATTATAGTAATAAGAATGAAGACTATGTTGTGTATTTAGACAAATTATTGTAAATTCGGTAACAAAAGCAGCTCGACATATTTAAAGAAAAAACTTTTTCCTAAAGGCGTAAATCTTCTTTGGCATCTGTAAATTATACAAATGATTCAAGATACAAGGAGGAAGTCGTTGTGACTAATGTTTCTGTTCAATAATGTTGAGGGTCGAGACCTCTATAACTCGGACCGCGGAAGACCGCACTCCACTTCACGTGTTTCAGTCTTCTGCAAAGCGCATTTGGTGTTAGTGGCGTCGTTCATTGAGTCCGTCCGGCGTTTAGCATTCAATTTCAACATAACCCAAGTAACTAAATTGAAAGTGCTTTATCCTCTCTGGTCGCTCTACTGTCCTCCTGTAGACTTCTATAATCCTGGTGGCGTTATCGGGTACTTGAAGTAAGTCCGTGAGCCTGGTTCAGCACCTGGTGTTGTTCTCCTGGTTGCGGCTGAAGACGGCGGCGGCGCTGAAGTCGGGCGCGGCGTCTCCGTCCGCGGCCGGCACGTGGATCTGCGCGCGCTCGCCGTCGTACTTCCACTCGCACGTGAACTGCTCGTTCTCGAACCTGCACGATACGGTCTGTTAGTGTTTGTATATTGTAAGAGTAGGAGGAGGGTCCGAGACCTAGTCTGCAAGCGTCATTTTCGGGCGCTACTACAACCAGATGTTTATATAGATCAATTTCTTATTAATAGTCCTTTTTAATGGAAGAAACCTACTCTCTGTGCCTCTGATAAAGTATATGATAAATCGTAATGTAAGGTTTAATTGTCCGTTTGCTCATCTATACTGTATAAAAATACCAATCGTCGTAAATTTCGATAAATTCAAATTCAAAATCCCTTTATTTATATAGGCTTCCAAAAATCACTTATAAATAGTCAATATGAACCGAAAAGAAAACATTACCACCGGTCCGAAAGGTAGAAGAAAGAGCAGAGGTCCCAATATTGAGCCCTGGGATACTCCTATCGATAATGGGGCACTGGAAGAGTTTGTAACATCAACACTAACTATTTGGAGCCTATCAGATAAATATGACTTTAGCAGACTGAATAAGCTCCCAGAAACACCATAATGACGTAACTTCATTAGTAAAGTTTGGTGGTCAACGCAATCGAATGCCTTCGACAAATCACAGAATGTTCCACAACAGCATCCTGCTTCCCCTCCCAAGCTTCAATAATGTTTTATAAGCGCTACTCCTGCGTACAAACGCACCGTTACGTTAATCTGCGTACTAACGCACCGTTCCGTTAATCTGCGTACTAACGCACCGTGCCGTTAAGTGGACCACACGCCGGGTCGGCACGGAGCGAGGCAGCGCGTTCAGCGCGCTAGCGCCTCGGAACATTCACTTACATCATCACTTAAATGCTAATGCAACAACATTAATCGACCAATGAGTATTCTCGGACAGTACCCACGAGGGGTGTCATGCGACACTAGCAGGTCGCGACGGTCACCTGTTGAACACCTCGTGCACGCCCTTGGTGGGGTGCGCCAGCATGGGCTTGAGCGGCACGCCGGGCGCGAGGCGGCACAGCGCCGGCAGCGCGTGCACGCCGTGCTGCAGCAGCGCCGGCACCAGCCGGTCGTAGTTCGGGCACTCGCAGTACGTCGTCTTGATAATAAGCGCGTGCTCGTCGACAACGGCCTGACGACACACACACACACGTACATATCGTCCGTCGGTCTAGGTGTGATAGTTCGTACGTGCAAACTGCTGAACTTACAGAAGACAAAAAACTTCTTTTAAAACTAACTGTAATGCATATTTTTATATATTTAATGATTGTTTTAAGTCTAAAAACATAATAGAAAATATTTTTATCATAAAAATAAAATAAAAATAAACTAGCAAGTACTTAACCACAAGTGCACTCTCTGTTCCTTCACCAATAAACAATGAGTTCGGTAAAACAGCAAACCGACGTGACCAGAGAAACATCGGGCGCAAAACCACAGATGAACGTGCTATCCGCAGCACAAGGATGATAAACCGCCATCTCTCTGCCTCCGGGCTGATACTAAGTAATTTCAATATTGAAATGCTGGGTATTTATAAAGAACAAGAGGTTCCGGGTTCAATTCCCGGATCGAGCCAAAATTTGTGGCTAGGTATTTCAATATTAAAATCAGTTCCGAGTCAGGAAGTTGACGGTTTAATCACTCCCATGCCTCGGAAAGCACGTTAAACAGTTGGTCCTGCGCCTGACTATGAGAGTGAAGGAACAGCGAGTGCACTTATGTTTGCGCACACACTTGTGCACTATAATATCTCTTGCGCAGATGGCTGATCTTCGTCGAGATTAGCCGCCGTGACCGATATCGGTTAGGAGGACATCATTATTATTTGACCCAAGTCCTCTTGGTCTGAAGCGATGCATTATCAAACTTATGATTACGGACCCAAAAAAAAATTTTAAGCTGTAAACATTATGCCTAGTTCTTATGTCAATTGCTGTATAAAGACCTATCTATAAAAGCATATTCCACCAGCGCTGTATTAAGAGATTAATAAACTACAATATTATATTGGTGAATACTATCACTGAAGGGGAATCACAGTAAAATATCACGCCAATAATTATGTAAAACATCGTCAACAAAGGTTCTATGTGACGCATAGCATAATCTTAAGTGGGCACAATTGACTGTTAATCGCTCCACACTGCTGAAGTACGGATGTGCCGACACTGTATAAGTAGATACAGAAGGCAATTCCGCAAATTTTATAAGGCAATATTTAACAAACTGTGGCGTCACAGTTAATTTATCTATATACTAATATTATAAAGAAGAAAAAATTTCTTTTTTGTTTGTATTAAATAGGCTTGGTAACAACTGGACCGATTTGAATAATTCTTTCACCAATGGTAAGCTACTTTATCAGCGATTAACATTGCTATATTTTATTCCCGTATTTCCACGGGAACGGAAATTACAGGGGTGAAAGCGCAGGGCGCTGCTAGTCTTACATAATTTTTATCATGCCCGCAATCCCAGAAGAGGTGCGCATAGTCCATGGACCAAAAGGGCCTAGATTATTGAATTGGGCTAGATGGTAAATTATAAAAAAAGTTATTAAAAGTACATACCTACACAATCACAAACCCAATACCCAGTAGACAGTCTTTTTTGGATGTTTAGAGGGGGTTGATACAAAAATAAATTAAAGTTTGTGAGGTCGCAACCCTTGTGCAATAGCCGGCTTGCAAAAAGGGGTGCGAATTTTAGGCTTTATTGAGGTAAATGCTCGAGCCCAACATGGAATTTATAATAATTAATGATCGAATGTTGACACAAGTTTGGCAAATACTGAGAGCCTTCTGTATCTGTTTCTCACTTCATATGTATCATATTATAATTCTTATTATTGTATTATAATTCTATGAAAACTCTCGGCGCGAGATTACAACCCCGATATAAACGCGACTAACATTTCTTCAAGGGTTTTCAGTATAAGAAGTTCGACGTAAATACATTACTACTATGTATTTAGAATTTAATTACAAAGAATTTCATCAGCAGTCGAGTACTATTCTTTCTCTCTCGTTGTGCAGTTTTACTTGGTGAAACGGATAGTGTTGTGCAATACATGTTAATAACACTGCGTACTTTGGAACATTATGTCAAGCTTGTTATATAAAGACCCCGTTTGTTCATCACTAGTGCAACACAATAATAAAGTTTGAATGCTGTTTATTTGACTGTGACTTCGAGCGAGTGTGCTGAGTGATATAATTTAAAAAGGACTTTAAGTGCAACGAGTCCCATTTAATCTGGAAATTTGTCTCAAAACTACGGTGTGCATTGTACGGAGCGCAAGTTTTGTGGTGTCAAACATGATTTGGCTGTTAATGGCATCGTTCCTAACGACGACAGAGCCACCGACGACGACAGACTCCGCCCCGAACGAGACATTCGAATGCCCCGACGGGTATACCAAGCTCGGCCGCTTGGGGCACGAGTACTGCGCGCGCGACGCGACGGTGTACGCGTCGTACGGCGCGTGCGCGCTCATCATGGGCGCGGCGGTGGTCGCGTTCTTCCTGGACCGGTGCTGCTGGCTGGGCTGGTACACACAGACGGTGAACCCAAACGTTATAACACGGTCTTCCCCGTAATAATCATCATCTTCCTAACGTTACGTCTCGTGCTAGGACGGGGCCCACTTAGACCATGATCCAGGATTTAGCTAGTCTGGTAATAACGTTGAAGCGACTGCCGATCTGACCTTTGTAACCGTTAGAGGAACCAGAATTTTTTTGGATCATGGTCACACATCCATAGCTTTTGAATGTGCAGGTATTATCACGATGTTTTCTCACCGCCGAGCTAGCAGTATAAATACGTGCAGTTTTGAAAAAATATATATTAAGCCTATTATGTGTTGAGAATTTGATTTGATTCCTGTTTCAAGCCCACCTATAATTTATTAGTCAGCGCGTTTTTTGTTTTATTTTATAATAAAAATTTGATTTGCAATTGCTTGTTTAAATTAAAATTTGTAAACTTGAATGTAACATGGCCATGAAATTTGTAAATATTTTTATATTGAATACCACTGTCGTTAAAACTTACTGCCATTCCCATCTCCAATTCGTATTGTTTACGTAAGTTTATTTATATTGCTATGTACTTACGTCGTGTTGCGAGCCAAGTTTATATAGTAGACATTTTAAGAGAGCCTTATTTTCTTGTCCCATTTTAGTCGGGGACTTAAAAAGAATGTGCCAACTGTGTTTCTTACCTAGCATGTCGTAATAGGCGACTAATGGTATATCGGGTTTGGGTATGTGATTGTGTAGGCGACAGGCTAACCACTTGTCACTACTTTTTCATTTTCCATCTGGCCCAGCCCAGTTTTGTTTCTGGCTGAATGTGGTTAATAGGGCCTGCTGCCTCTTTGATTATGCCAACCCCTTCGGGGATTATGGGCGTGATGTTGTGTATGTATATATGTAATTTTCTTAGATGCAGTCAGGAAACATCAGCTTTTCTTTACCATAATCTTCTTATCAGCCCTGCTATGCATTTTATGTCGATTCATTCAGTAGCTAACGACATAGTGATTTTTTTTACCCGGAGAAATGCATTATGCATAGAATTTCGCCTAGGGGGGGTGAAGTGGATATGTGGGACTCCCGGGGACATCTGTAACTGGAGACCCACTCTCCGGCCAAGGTGGTAGTGGCCGGGGTATACCCACTAAAACTCCGGGATGCATCCTCTACGCCGACTGAGGCGTCACGGGTGCCCCTAAGGAATTGTCCGCTAGGCCTCAGCATCAGCCCGCTACCGGGCCGAAGCGACATAGTGATACCTCAGCTTAGACCTACATATCAGGTATTTTTAACCTATATACATACTCGCTGTATATACCATATACAGACAGTGTAAAGGTGGTAGAGACATGGTTAACGAAAGATTATGAGACGTTTGACAGCCCCCTTGGTGGAACGGTTCCTTCACGTCGGGCGCAAGGGGCTCGGGTCCGATCCCAGCACTTAAATAGATATTTGTTGATAAAACTAGTTATTTCTAGTACATTCGATGATTTTAAATTCCAGAACACAAGTGCTTAAGCAACTTAGAATCGAATCAACGTATGTGATGTTCATTAATTTTTGTGGTCCGGCTCGAAGGACCATGAACAACGAGGGGTTCGTGAACCGACAATGACAACAGTATCTACTAAAGGCACGATAATATTGGAATTTTACTTTCGGATAAACACAATGCCATTTATTGGCAGTTACACAGTACTAACACATAAGTCAAGACTGAGCAAAGGTAATTATGAATTGTTGTGAATGTAGAGCAGGAGCTGCAGAAAGGGACGTGCGACAAGTATAAGCGAACGAAAAAAATATATATCTAATACACTAATATATGAAGCTGAAGACTTTGTTTGTCTGTTTAAATGCGCTAATCTCAAGAACTGCAGATACAAATTAAAATTTTATTTCTGTGTTCAATAGTCCATTTATCGAGGAACACTATATGCTATATATAACATCACGCGACGACTCTTTAACCATAAACGCGAACACAACTAGCATCATATACCTTGAACTCGTCGGGCGGGCGTCCCTTGGAGGCGTCCAGCACGGAGCCGGCGGCGGCGCCGGGCGGCGTGAGCGCGGCCGCCTGCGCCAGCGCCTGCAGCAGCGACTGCTCCGCCAGGCCCACGCGCAGCTTGCCCTCCAGCGACCTGCGCCGGCCGAGCGTGAGGCGGGCCGCTCGAGCCGAGACACGGGCACGGGAGGCCGGGCCGTTCCTGGTTACCGCCGTCGGAAATGTCTGCGAACCTGGCTTCATGACGTCATGCGTCGGCGCTTTGGCTACGGTACTGGATAGGCGAAAACGGGGCAAGGGGAAGCGCATTCCAGCGAGGTTCGCAGTTATTTCCGACGGCTTGTACCATGGTATCCTCGTCCTTAGCGCGGGCTCGTCTCTGTATGCTCTAATGGCCGTTACTGTCCAAGTCTACGGTCCTGCCCGCGACAACATCGCGTTATATTTGAAGAAGCACCGGCCTACCCATAACGCATCACCCATCTATACGAATAGCCGGTGTCGCTTCTATAATGATGTTTTTCATACTACTAACTCATAAAAAAATATGAGATACTTTTTTTTCAGACTTTCAGACACACCAATTCCCTAGTTCCAAACTAAGCGTAAGCTTGTGCGATGGATACTAGCTGAACGGATAGACATACTTAAATACGTTTATTAACATTCATGACTCGAGTACATATGTCATGTTCATCACACGAAATATCACCTTCAGGATTCGAACCCTCGACCCTCGGTTTTGTGGTCAGGAGGACCACTCGACCAACGGGCTAGTCAAGTTACTACTTTACAAAAAAGTTGAATCTTACAACTTGATACAACAAGTGACACCTATTAATATTTACCTGATTAAGTACTTCGCTTCACAGTGCCTGCACGCGGTGAATAGCGACTGTATCTTGGCTATTTTCTTGTTTACTGAAGCATGACCTAAAAATATTAAGATTACATTAGGTATTACATTGCACATATTTTTAACTAAGTTTCTAAGTACTGGTCCTAAGTTTTGGTATAACATAGTTTACCATACAATGGTGCGCTGCGTGGCGCTGATGAGGTCGCGCAGCGCAACGACTCACCCGTCATGTGCGCGATCTCCCTGAGCGCGGCGAACACCCTCCGCGCCGTGAGCGGCGGCGGCGCGAACATGGTGCGCTGCGTGGCGCTGATGAGGTCGCGCAGCGCAACGACTCACCCGTCATGTGCGCGATCTCCCTGAGCGCGGCGAACACCCTCCGCGCCGTGAGCGGCGGCGGCGCGAACATGGTGCGCTGCGTGGCGCTGATGAGGTCGCGCAGCGCAACGACTCACCCGTCATGTGCGCGATCTCCCTGAGCGCGGCGAACACCCTCCGCGCCGTGAGCGGCGGCGGCGCGAACATGGTGCGCTGCGTGGCGCTGATGAGGTCGCGCAGCGCAACGACTCACCCGTCATGTGCGCGATCTCCCTGAGCGCGGCGAACACCCTCCGCGCCGTGAGCGGCGGCGGCGCGAACATGGTGCGCTGCGTGGCGCTGATGAGGTCGCGCAGCGCAACGACTCACCCGTCATGTGCGCGATCTCCCTGAGCGCGGCGAACACCCTCCGCGCCGTGAGCGGCGGCGGCGCGAACATGGTGCGCTGCGTGGCGCTGATGAGGTCGCGCAGCGCAACGACTCACCCGTCATGTGCGCGATCTCCCTAAGCGCGGCGAACACCCTCCGCGCCGTGAGCGGCGGCGGCGCGAACATGGTGCGCTGCGTGGCGCTGATGAGGTCGCGCAGCGCAACGACTCACCCGTCATGTGCGCGATCTCCCTGAGCGCGGCGAACACCCTCCGCGCCGTGAGCGGCGGCGGCGCGAACATGGTGCGCTGCGTGGCGCTGATGAGGTCGCGCAGCGCAACGACTCACCCGTCATGTGCGCGATCTCCCTGAGCGCGGCGAACACCCTCCGCGCCGTGAGCGGCGGCGGCGCGAACATGGTGCGCTGCGTGGCGCTGATGAGGTCGCGCAGCGCAACGACTCACCCGTCATGTGCGCGATCTCCCTGAGCGCGGCGAACACCCTCCGCGCCGTGAGCGGCGGCGGCGCGAACATGGTGCGCTGCGTGGCGCTGATGAGGTCGCGCAGCGCAACGACTCACCCGTCATGTGCGCGATCTCCCTAAGCGCGGCGAACACCCTCCGCGCCGTGAGCGGCGGCGGCGCGAACATGGTGCGCTGCGTGGCGCTGATGAGGTCGCGCAGCGCAACGACTCACCCGTCATGTGCGCGATCTCCCTGAGCGCGGCGAACACCCTCCGCGCCGTGAGCGGCGGCGGCGCGAACATGGTGCGCTGCGTGGCGCTGATGAGGTCGCGCAGCGCAACGACTCACCCGTCATGTGCGCGATCTCCCTGAGCGCGGCGAACACCCTCCGCGCCGTGAGCGGCGGCGGCGCGAACATGGTGCGCTGCGTGGCGCTGATGAGGTCGCGCAGCGCAACGACTCACCCGTCATGTGCGCGATCTCCCTGAGCGCGGCGAACACCCTCCGCGCCGTGAGCGGCGGCGGCGCGAACATGGTGCGCTGCGTGGCGCTGATGAGGTCGCGCAGCGCAACGACTCACCCGTCATGTGCGCGATCTCCCTGAGCGCGGCGAACACCCTCCGCGCCGTGAGCGGCGGCGGCGCGAACATGGTGCGCTGCGTGGCGCTGATGAGGTCGCGCAGCGCAACGACTCACCCGTCATGTGCGCGATCTCCCTGAGCGCGGCGAACACCCTCCGCGCCGTGAGCGGCGGCGGCGCGAACATGGTGCGCTGCGTGGCGCTGATGAGGTCGCGCAGCGCAACGACTCACCCGTCATGTGCGCGATCTCCCTGAGCGCGGCGAACACCCTCCGCGCCGTGAGCGGCGGCGGCGCGAACATGGTGCGCTGCGTGGCGCTGATGAGGTCGCGCAGCGCAACGACTCACCCGTCATGTGCGCGATCTCCCTAAGCGCGGCGAACACCCTCCGCGCCGTGAGCGGCGGCGGCGCGAACATGGTGCGCTGCGTGGCGCTGATGAGGTCGCGCAGCGCAACGACTCACCCGTCATGTGCGCGATCTCCCTGAGCGCGGCGAACACCCTCCGCGCCGTGAGCGGCGGCGGCGCGAACATGGTGCGCTGCGTGGCGCTGATGAGGTCGCGCAGCGCAACGACTCACCCGTCATGTGCGCGATCTCCCTGAGCGCGGCGAACACCCTCCGCGCCGTGAGCGGCGGCGGCGCGAACATGGTGCGCTGCGTGGCGCGCGCCTGCTGCGCGGCGGCGCCCAGGTCCCCGCAGCGCGCCGCCGCCGCGCGCACCTGCGCCAGCGACCGCCCCGTGCACTGACCGATCGCCTTCATCAGGTACGTCTCCGCGATGCCTGCACGCACGACACAAACCGTTATGTGTTAGATACACACTACAACTAATATTATAAAGAGGAAATATTTGATTGCGTGTTGTTCGCATTGAATAGGCTTCTAAGCTCCTGGACCAATTTGAAAAATTATTTAACCATGGAAAGCTATATAATCTGCAAGTCATCGGAACAAGCGCTACGCGGATAAAACCGCGAGGCGCTCCTAGTACAGTATACTCACCCAGCTCCAGGCTGTGGTAGGCGGGCGCGAGCTGGTTGAGGCACATGTAGACGCTGGGCAGCAGGTCCTGCGGCGTGAGCACGATCACGGAGCGCAGGTAGTTGGCGAGCGTGTCCACCATCTTGAGGCGCGCCGACGTCGCCTCGACGAGCTGCAGCGTGCGCGCCAGCGCCAGGTACGGGACCGCCTCGTCGCGCGCCCAGCACGCGTCCTCGATCGGGTGGTATTTAGCTTTCGCTGGGTTGTATTCGGTCGCTGAAAATAAAGGAGATATTAATTTACACACTATTCAAGGTCTACTCACTTGCGAGATTACACTTTCAGCAGGATTTAATATGTTTGGTACACAAATGAAATAATCTTTATAAATGCAAACTTATCTTTTTTGAAGCTTCAAAGTTAGACAAACAATACGTAGTATATATATAACAATATGTAGTCTAAAGATGTAATCCTGTAAATACAAGCAAATCTAGTGGGGGACTAATGACTGAAGCATTGATATTAATATATATTTATCTACTTTCTTGGTCCTACTAGCTAAAGTAGCTACCCAAACCTAAATCTATCACTGCCAGTGGCAGATTTACCGTCTTGGCCGCTCTAGGCCCGAGGCCATAATTCTCAGTACTAACGCATCATCACTTAATTTTTGACACGATTGGCCGCCTCTAATATCTGGCCGCCCTAGGATCGGGCCTTAGGGTAAATCTGCCACTGATCACTGCTAAACTCCAAACCAATCACAGATACGATATGTATCCTGAACAAGTATTGAGGACGTTAACAACAATTTACCTGGCACTTTCGGTTTCCCATCATTTTGTTGGTCACTGTTGGTGTCAGAATGTTTACTCTCTTTCTCTTCCACTAGACTTTTACCATTTGGTACTGACGCAACCACCTCACTTTTCTCCACCTTAGGCGACAACACCTCCTCTTTCACTTTGACTTTAGACTTTGGTGATGGACTTTTTCTTTTACTTTCTTCATTATTTTTCTTTTGTAAAGCTGGCGTCTGAACTTTAGCCTTAGCTTTTTTAGTTTTAGGTGATGGTTTAGTTTTAGGGGAAGTTTTGGATTCCGATTCTTTTTCTTCTTTGACGATAGGAGATGTTGGGGCTTCAGCCTCAGCCTCACTACCAGAGCTCTCTATTCTTTGTCTTTTTACTTTCTTTTTCTGAAAAATAAATATTAGTGCTTGAACTGTTTTAAATTTGACTCTAAAAGTTATTTAACAATATAGTTTTACTAGAACTTGCTAAAATGTGTAATTAAAGTCAAGTTTGTACCAGAATATAATAAAGTAAGTAACATATAAAAAGAGTTAAATTAATTGCATTCATCATTCAGAAATTGTAAAAGAAAATAACATTAATGCAATTTTTTACCTTTTCTGAACCTGGTGTCTTTTGCAATGTTGAGTTAGACTCACTGCCACTACTGTCCAGCCTCTGCCTCTTTGAAGACTGCTGTCAATTGAAGCAACATTACATAAAATTTGAATAAAAGTAGTGGACCACTTGCAAATAGAAGTTAACAGTTTTTTTTTCCAATAGGTTACTTATAATCTACTATCTAATTGTATACACAACTGGCTCAATAGTGCATTTTGTAGTGCCCCATGTGCCAAGAGTTGTGGGTTCTATCCCCACCCAGGACAAACCTTTGTGTAATGAATACTTGTGTTTGTTCTGTGTCTGGGTGTTAATATCTGATATTTATATATATATATATATTAGTATTACCACTGTTAATTCCAATATCTGTAACACAATTGCTTAAGCTACTTATCTCAGAGTCAGATAAATGTATGTGATGTTGTCGGATATTTATATAGCTACCCTCTGACCTACAACTACATTTAGTGCGCATCTATAATACTTACTGTGAATAAACATAACCTTAACATTAACATTAACATAACCACTATGATAGTTATGGAACACTGAGGATCGGTTGAGCACATACCTTTTCTATATCACTCACATCTTGCGAGACTCCATTCGTTTTTGTTTCTACCTCAACCTACAACACAAACCGAAGTCAACATTAGAGTCTGTGTAACATCTTCAAATATTTTATTAACCGCATAACTTACATCCTTAGTTTCCTTTTTAACCGCTGCAGGTTTCTTAGGGGTTATAGTAAAAAATGAAGTAATACTCTTTTGAGCCATGTTTCTACATAAATTCACTGAAAAATGTGAAGCTGACGCCGTTAAATTCACTTGACTTTTTACCGCGAAACTCACACACCTAACTATAAATCTACACTTTATGACTGACCTCGTGAAATTATACATGCGTATTGTTCTGTTTAAACATTGTAATAGAGCGTGGAAATAAATGTATTATCATTTTTTTTAGCAAATAATAATCTTCACAAGTAAGAATCCCATACAACTTTTAGTTAGATTGCAGCTGTCACGTCTCAGTTCTCACATCATGTCAAAATTGTATATTTTGGCGCGCAATTTCCGAACGTGTATTATTGGTATTAAATTTAATTCTTGTCAAACAAGTGGTATCATAGTCCGATATTAACAGTGTCTAAAATTCGGGATAAATTTAATAACTCGTATAAACATAGTAATTTGATAAATTACTATGATTCAAACCCTGGCACGTATGTACCTCTGGATTATTCAAATCTATCTACGTATTTATACAACTAGCTCGACGGTGAGGGAAAATATCGTGATGAAACCTGCAAATTCAAACAAATTTTTTTTGTAACTATTATCAAAAAATTGTCTGGTACCCATATGGTTATGAAGATCGGCAGTTGCTTTAATGTAATTACCAGATTTGCTAAATCCTGGATAAGTAGTCTAAGCGGATCTCAGCTAAGCACGGGACCTAAAATCTAAAATTACTGCCAAGCTCGTGTGGTGGTATAAATGTGTGAATTCCAGAAAAAATATCAGTTACGAAATTTAAAATCTTTAGATATTCACATTTCCTTTACCAAAATAGTTCAATACTTAATACTCAGTAATTTATTGCTTCCTTATTGTTTACAAGGTGTTGGCGGTTATTAATAAAGTACATTGAAGACCCTGTGTGGGCACTGCAATTGAAGAGGCCGCTTTTTTTTCATACTTTTATGCTAATTTGTAATATTACCTACTATCTCAATATTTAGTTGACTGATGGATCCAATGGAATTAATAAAATAAGTATCGACATAGATATCGATATAAATGTTATTATGACATCACTATTTCATATTTAAAAGAAAAAAAAACATGACCGGATACATTTTCAAAAGAAGAAGAAGAAGTCTAAAACGTTCTGATAAAATATATGCGAGATAAATAATTGTCACTTATAATAAAAAAAATCATGTTTAAATGTAGAAGGTATCATACATTTGATAATACTTACGATTTAATTAAACGCAAATTATGTAAAAATAAAAATAGTTGTAGTCTGTGTATCGGAATTTATAAAGTTGTTTCCTTTCTAGTGTCACATTCTATGTAAAAACTATTCATAAATTTATTAATATTTTCGAGTTATTATCAATTTAAAAATAATAATTGATTTTTGTTGTAAAAATATGCAATAATGTGAACCCGTTGTATTGAATATTTAAAAAGTACTGCACTCGATTACAATCTAGAACTTATTTTGCAAACATGGCTCCCTCTAGTAGTTGAACTGTCAACTATACGCGTGTCGTCCATGTTCCGAATGTGGTGTGACTTATTTTTGTTTTGTGTTAATTTTCAATGCAATATTATAAATGTGAAATGTAACAGCATGTGTTATCCCATATAGTGGAACCTTGCTCCGGCTGAATGGATCCCGCCGTCGCGTGGTATCAGCCCGAGCAGGAAGGACCCGCGAAGCGCCTGTGGCTTCGTATCTGGGAAACTCAAAGTGAAATAGACAAAATGAACCTAAAAAACTTAGAAAACGCTAATCCTAATGTGAATAAAGCTCAAGACTTTATACCAATAAACGATGTGAACGGTGAAAGTAGGAATAATAATTATTTTAACCCCGCGCGGAGGAAAATGAACGATAACCGCGCATCTACTTTTAACCTGAATAAAAACCACGATGCTCTCATAGGTGAATACGGAGGTTGTCCGTGGAGGATACCAAATTATAATTACAAGCCTGGGATTCTCGGGTGAGTACAGTTTTATTAGTGTTGGTTATGATGGTGAAGTGTCAACGTGTTGGTTGGGTCGTGGTGATCGGTGTGGCGAGCGCCGCAGGCTGGCCGGCGAGGCGGGCGCCGCGCTCAGCCTGCGCTCGTCTCCGCGCGCCCGCCGTCGCCGACCCACCGGCCGCCAAGCGGTTTCCACGCTACTTCTCCAATCCAACCTCATCAAAAACACATCCTCTAATTAATACCTACTCATTAGGTCATTCATCATCGGCGATTCTTCGCGCTATGTGACAACAGGAAATGTTGATAAAGATGTATGCTGCTTGTGACCCAGATTCTTAGAAAAGGTTATAATTATCAATTTTGTGTGTGTAGGTATCTATATGATTATGTTACATTTAGGTATAATGGTTACAATTTAATTGTTTACCAATTTATTTATACTAATTGTGCTAATAAACTTTGTTAACGTAATTGCAATACATCTCATGCACATGATATGCAGCTGTTTACATTATTTTATCACATAATGTTTAATGCATGATAATTTTATTGTATTAATTTTGATATTTATAGTACCTAATTACATTCTGTTTATCTTTTTGTCAGGTTATTTTGACCTGTTCAAAACCTTGTGCAAGATAAAATAATATTGAATGATTCTGTGTAATAAGGTTTCTTGATCCATATAGGTATATGAATGAATGAATTTCTTTATTATCTCACTTATTTCTGATCCATTTTTTGTTGTAAAGTTTTCTTACAGAATTTGTGTGATGTTATTTCTATTATTAGATCAATATTCAACTTACTTTTATTAATTGTCCAGAATAATGAATTTAAATGATGTGTGTTATTAAGCTATCATTCATAGCAATGCTATAACCTGACATCTTGGGTATTAATGCTATCTCATTGACTTTATTTATCACCTAAAATCATATCACAATGTTGGCATTATCAGGTATAATCTTTTACTTACAAAAACAAATAATAAGGCATGTCTGTGACATAATTATGCACCGTAATTCACTTACTGGCACAAATTGTTGGCGGACAGTTGTCGATACCATTCACACTGTGCTCTGTGATCTGGATAGTAGCCAGCCCGCCCACTGGCTTCAAAATATCCAATAGTTCAATGTTTTGAAGCCCTGTTAGTGACAATTTATCTTGACACAACGCAGTATATGTTTAGGCGATTGTAAGATTTGTATATCTTAACTATCTTATCAAGTTTTAAACTAGAAGCAACATCAGATTAAGGAAATTCGATGCATTGTGTTGATATTTTCAATAGTTTCTATTTATTTATCAAATATTGTCAGTGACCCGTGGGGATAAAAAATATAGCCTATGTTACTCACTGATAAAGTATAGTTCCATTGATGAAATAATTATTCAAATTGGTTCAGTAGTTTCGGAGCCTATTTGATGCAAAAGAAAAAAATAACACAATAAAATCTTTCCTCTTTATAATATTAGTATTAGTATAGATATAATCTACCTAATACTTTCAAGGCTAAAAAATTTAAGCCTTAAAGCAGTGGTTCTTCAAATTTGAAATTTTCTTGGCTACGGAACCCTTTAGAAAGTAGAGTATTTTGCGGACCCTTAGGATAATGAAATAGTATTGAACCCGCATAGTTGTTGATACGTAATATTAAACTAGACGGATTTTTCCCCTGGAGCCTTGAAGTAACCCTTTAGTTTTCTTTTAATTATGATCAAGAGCTATTCTCGTGGTCCCCCCAGAAAGGCTTCGCCCACACTTTAAGTATAGCTGCCTTAAAGGTACCACTGAGTAAATCTGTTTATAAATAAAAATATGATATTAACTGCGGTGTTTACTTTGATCTGTATTGGCAGAGTGTCTAGTGGGTAGTGAAAGTCTATATTTCAGAATACATTGCTTGTAATTTGGTTGTGTATTCAGAAGGAACTGGTTATGAAGTCATTCGGTTTTTCAGTCGCAAGAGAGTTCTTTGACCATATATGAATTTCCCAAGTGATGTTTTATATTTACGGGTATTTTATAGCTCAGGATCTTTGTATTGTTTTATTACTTTTCCCCTCACATTCCAATGAGTTAAGAGATTTATCGAGGTAAAGAAGATGTATGACAGTGAACATAAAAAACTACCTACTATCCCACTAGTCTGTCTTCAAAACATACATGACTCATGCAATCCTTGAGAAGATGTCCGAGTGCAGATGCACCAGCCAATTTTGAATCTGTTGTAAAGCCATTAATGATGTCATGATATGTTAATGAGTGCCGAGAATGAGACTTTTCTAATTATATGCACGTTATGACAGATGTATGTCTGTATGCCAATGACATTTACCGTTTTAATATAACACAAAAGGATTATCAAAGCTCTCAAGGAGTGAAAGTAGTGAAATAGATAAACACACACCGCCAATGCAAAGAATATATGATTAAACACAATCAAGTATCGTAAAATTATTGGAGTAGAGCGGTGGTAGCTCAATGGTAAGGACACGCGCCTCTTAACCGAGGGGTGCGGGTTCAATCCCGGGCACATACCTCTGGATTTTTCAAATCTATGTACGTATTTATACCACTAGCTCGACGGTGAGGGCAAACATCATGATGAAACCTGCAAATTCAAACAACTTTGGATTTGTAACTATGATCCAAAAATTTTCTGGTTCGCCTATCTTAGGGTTACGAAGGTCAGATCGGCAGTCGCTTCAATGTAATTACCAGACTTGCTAAATGGATCATGGGCTAAGCGGACCCCGTCTAAGCACGGGACATAACGCTAGGAAGATGATGAAGTATCCTAAAATTGCTACATGTTAATTTTTTTTTTTTTTTTTTTTTTAATTTATTTAGGAAATCAACGGCGATACATGTTAGGAATTAACAAAGTATACATTAAGTAAAACACTTAATTTCTTATAACTATAGCTAATTATAGATTTCCCTAGTGTAAGCCAAAAGTATTAGGCACTTAAATTCTAGGAGGTATGGCTTTGTTGTCGCTTAACAATCCAAAAGAAAACAATACAATTCTTCTTACTTAAATTCAATTACATATTATGAACTCATCACCAGTTCACCACTGCGTGTGCGTATAGATGTAACTGTTGTTTGTGTGCGCTAAATATTGTAGATAATTGTGTGTGTTTTGAGTGTGATTGTTGTGTGTGTGAGTATTATACATTGTATACTTATATAATTTTATAGTAAATTCTTTCTAACCTATTCTTTTTAATAAATAACTTTACATGTGTGTTACAAATAAATGTATTTCTATTTTTGTGTCCTCTTGTATTTGTTCTTTAATATTCAAGTATGTATATTTGATAAACCACTATTGGTTCCGACTTCCGCAACACAAGGGCCCAAGATACTCTCTTTAAAATAGTTCAATGTATGCGATGTTGTGTAATATTTATTTGTTTATTATTTATTATTATATACTCTATTGTATTACTTTAATTCAATTATTCGCTTAAGAATCCCTCAATGCCTTGATAACATGAGTCCTAAACGAGGCCCTACTGTGAATAAATAAATCAACATCACTAAAGAATTCGTTGTAAATCCGTGGTAGTCGCGATAAGGGTGCGTTACGTGCGTAGTTAGTGGAGGAGGTCGGCGTGTGTAGCAGCGGCGGCGGTGGTTTGTCTTACATCCTTCTATTCTATCCTTCCCTCACTACTGGGGAACCTGCACATTCCAATAACTCATTTTAACCATTGTCAAATTTTTGGATTCTCCTTATAATCTATAGGTATCAAGTAACTTACTAGCTTTACACTGTTTTCCTAGCAGGGTAAAGAAATACCATATGGTTCGGCCCTATTAAATGAACTGCATTTGAACTGCTTTAAAGTACCTATATTAAGTATGACTGAAAAAAAAACTGACTAATCAGACTAGCAAAATTTTGGATCAAGTTAAATAGAAATAACACTGTTACAGTTCTAATATTGTACATTGAGCATATACATACAACTCTGTCTATATCTATATATTAATATGTGAAGCAAAAACTTTGTACCCCTTTTTATGAGAATTACGCGGCCGGAGTAGTATGAGATTTGGCACAGTCAAAGTTTATATGGAGAATGAGTGTGGATAGCTAATATGTCAATAAATAATAAAAAAAAAAATCAAACTAATAATGGTCGAATTTTGACCAGTGCAGCAGTGGGCGATCATTTATAACAGGTCTAAACTGATAATAGTTAGGGTAGGTGTTCACTAGTCACCAGCTATATAAATTACTACACAGCTTACCTTGTATGTTTATGATAAATGAATCCATTGAGTCGCATTGAATGGGACCATGGATATCATGATTTCCTTCCTCTGTTCCAGTTGCATTGTGGGCTCACGAACAAATAGATTTATAAACTATTGAAGTTGTTGAGCCATGTAACAACAGAATGACTAGATTTTTTCACTCGCAGATAATGATAATGACTAAAAAAATTATGTGGTGTAATTTGTAATGAAATTTTCCAATCCTTACAATATTTAAATTCAAATATGCATTTGTGCTTCTTGCAAGACGTAAGTTGCCCCAACTTGTCAACATAGTTTTTTTGGCTAAGATATATACGTACATACATACATAACTTTACGCCCATAATCTCCGAAGGGGTAGGCCGAATCAAACTGACAGATTGACTAAGATTATTTGGAAATTAGACCATTTTGCACTGGGAAAGATTTCATTTTCACAGGAAATTGCGAAAACATACGGTTTTAATTATTTATTTATTTAGTCTCACTATGGTCCAATCGCGAAAATTTATTACTGCAGGAAATTGTAAAACTTTTATTCGAGATTCTGATTTTGGTTACGGAAAACGAAATATCGTTGCGATATAACACGGCATACAATAGGTACAAGATATGACCAAAATTCACGCGAGTGAAGACGCTGGCAGTAGCTAGTTTCTAAACATAACATCACGATAATCCCCGAAGGGGAAAGCAGAGTCAAAGGGGCAGTAAGCACATTCAGCCAAAAATAAAACTGGACTGGGTTTGAATGAAAATTGTGAAAATGTAATGAATGACAAGTGGCTCACACGTCGCCTACACAATCACACACCCTAAACCTGATTATACCATTCTGATATACCAGCCCTTTACGAAACGTTAGTTTCTAATTATGCTAAAACATAAATAAAATCATCAATTTGTGTTGTTTGTAAAGCCCTAAGTATTTTTACTGCACATATCAACGGAGGATGTTGATTGCTATTTTTGCTAAGAGCTTTAGTTACCATGTCAAGTATACATTCCTATTAACTCCATCGTTTTAGCCCCTAGCACTGGTCAGATTTTCCTTTAATTTACCACTTATCGCAGAGTTGTAGAGTATACCTCGGCCACTCCATCTTTGGCCGGAGAGATGGATTTTTCCACTTTGCCCCACCAAGGCGCCCCACTGGTGGGGCAAAGACCTCAGTTTCAGAGAACCCTGGGAGTCCCACATATAAAAGCGCTCTCCCGGACATATTGTAGTTGCGTAGCATTTCCCTCGTTAATTAGAGAAGATTTTACTGCCCTTGACGTTATTCCATTCCGCTCCGTCCGTCGAAATGTTGATAGCAAAATACTTTGTTCTAATTTCTCCTAAATGTAGCCTAATTTTTTGCCAAAAAACATTTACCCAAATAATTTATTCGTTCGGCTGCTTGTACAGGTGTGTCGTATCACACGATTGTATAATTATTACGGCGCTCGCCATACATAAAACATTGCATGACATCATTGTATAATATTGCTCATTTGTTTAGTAGGTCTGTATGTGATATTTATTATTAGACGAGGTTTTTGTGTCGGTATTGTCAAATAAGTGTGTCGAATTTTAATCTCTATTTATTCAGGGACCTTTTTGGATTAGGCGATTCGCAAACGGAGACACGTTTTGTTGCCGACACGGCACTCCATCACAGGGATTCGTAGAACAGTTGCTGTGTCCTGGAGTGGCGATCGCCAATAGGCGACTGTGTCAGATCCTGATCCCTGCTACTCCTGATCCCTGGCAACCGTAGTTGCGCAGTACAAATGTAAGGAAATTTGTTAATGTTGTTGTGTCTTCAACTGACGACTTTTAGTTTCCAGTTACTGACACCGAACACTTTTATGATCGGCGACAAGTTTGCGTCAAGTGGAAGCAACAGGACACATAAAATGTTTGCGTCTGCGCAGGGAGTGGCTGATTTCATACTGGTTATATGGAAATCAAATATTCAATGGTAGCTTGAATCCGATACAAGACAGTAGAGTGTCTTCGTCTGCGCAGCGCCCTAAGGAACTTATTTGTTACCGTCTTTGATAGATAACCGACAATGAGCGCCATGGCTCGTACATTGTTTAATTGCTATAAGTTCAGCAATATTGCCGTACACAAAACTCTGATGGGTTACTAAAATGAAGATTTAGCCTTCCCCACATTTTAAAAATCGCGTTCATTTTCAGAGCTTTCCATCTAACTGAATTATTTTTAAATAAAATTGATTCGAGGACCTTACTGCTTCTTGAACTTGGTATCTAGACGATTTGTGTATATTAACTCCGCTTTTCACACTTAATCCAGTTCTGTCCAATATTTTTAGACAGCGTGCAAAAGTTTCAGTCTTCTTAAGTGTCAGCGGTTCTCAAACTTCAGCAACAGGTTTGGGCGCTCGCGGCCGCTGCCCGCGCGGTCGCAGTGACATAACGCGGAGGCTGGGAGGGCGTTCACTCGCGCTCAAGGTCAGCGGCCGGTGCCCAATTCGCACTTGGCCTGTCTGAGAACGCGGCCTATAAAGTGCCTGCTTTCTTTTGGCCTTGATCAGAAAATGCAAAACCCGAAAAAAATAAAATACAGAAAAAGGACATAAATTAAACTAGCGACCCGCCCCAGCTTCGCGCGGTGAGCTCAAAACAATAAGAAACACATATAGACATTGCTTTTGAATTACTATTTATTGGCGAAAACAGCATCAACATCCCTTGTCTAGTTTGAAAGATGTAAGCAAACAGACAGAACCGGCGACTTTGTTTTATACTATGTAAAGGTAGTCCCATGTTGGTCTGCGACTCAAAAATAATGAACCAACTGTGTCACTTGTCATGATAGGCGACCAATGATGTCCTGGGTATTGGCTTTCTGATTATGTAGGTTATGATAGGAAATTGTGAAAAAGTAGTGACAAGTGGCTAGCTCGTCGCCTATACAATCACATACCTAAAACTTCATATACCATTAGTCGCCTTTTACGACATGCTAACCATGGAACACAGTTGGCACATTATTTTTAAGTTCCAGACCAACATGAGTGTTTAATATAGGTCAAAAGTCTGAACCCTTAATTTCGGTCGTTCGTATCACTTGCTTAGTTTCAACCATTTCCTCTTTGGAAATGAACTATCATCATCAACCTCTTGCCCTACTCCCAGGTCACCTGGGGTCGGCGCAGCATGTCTTCCTCTTCCATACGACCTGGTCAGCCGTCATCAAGCTAACCACTCCCATTTCACTCGTATCTTCTTTCACACAATCCATTCAACTCTTATTTGACCTTCCTCTTCCTCTCCATCCACTAACATTCATGTCACGTGTCCTTCCTCTTTTCTCATCACCTACCATCAATATCTATAAATGACTCTCTTAAAAATAGTTTTAAAACAAAACAAGTTTTTTTGGTCATTTAGACAAACGAAATATTTACGCGCTACGTAAATCAGTGTCGTGAAACTGTATGACGTAGGCGGCTCGGTCTAGACAAAAGTTAGTGCAAATATTTGCCGCCAGGTCGCGCGGCCCAGTGCCGTCGCTCCAAAGATTGTTGTAATCTTGAAGATTGCGATGTAATGATTCGTTGACGGTAATAATGCGGTTTGCGATTGCGTTAAGTTAGGTAGAATTACTTCGTTGGCCTTTGGGTCTCTATGGTACATAGACCATACATACATAATTTTAAGTCAAAAGTCAAAATATTCTTTATTTATATAGGTTTCAAGGAAACACTTATAAGTCGTCAAATACAGGTAAAGCCACAGCTATATGATTCTACCACCGGTTCGGAATGTTGTATCTACCGAGAAGAATCCGGCAAGAAACTAGGTATATTACTCTTTTCAATACAATTTATATAAGGTGTATGAATCATAATTAACTTTGAACCACGTTTTAGTGTGGGCCTGTTGTAGAGTATCAAAATAAAAATATATAAATTACAACCAAAAACTTGACCCGACCAGAGCAGACCGGTCCCTAAGGGCGGCACCTGTTCCCAAGCATGACGTATGTGTCAGCCATCGCTTCATTCAACCATATTTTAGGGAATGTAACGACCTGCCACATAGCGCCACCACCCCAGCGACATTTTAGTGAGCATGACTACTTAGGTTAGTCAGAGAATAATAAAAAAGAATTGTAAATAATTAAAAATTAATAATTGTAAGGAAGTTCTTTTATACAATATTAGGCAATTGGAGATAGTATTTTTTTTAAAAGGCTGCCATACAGTTCATGACAGTAAAATTGTTACGAATACAAATCATTAGATTTCAGTTCAAAATCACCTATTTACTTACTTTCTTGCAAAGACCCTACTTTTCCTTCAGTACTTCATTCAGTGCTTCTATTTCCGAGTTAAATGTTCTCCGTTGTTAACCCGTTCCGCATTGGCCCCAAGTTTTCGTCTCGGCTCCGTCCAGCGCTGCGCGGTGGCTGCGCCCGCGCCGCTTTCGAATCGAGGTCGTCTGGCGAGTCTGCGTCTAGATCTAACTAGCCTTTTGTTGACGGCCTAGCGTAAAAACGCAACGGTTGGCTAGCTTCGGCCTCTGGCGTAGGGCAGGCGGAGCCAGTGATGTGACGACAGACAACATTGGTAAACTTTGTGCATTTGTGTATATGATATTTTTAAAATTGTTTGAAACTGAAAACATCATTCGTCATGAATCATTCATCTTGCCAATGTTTTTTTGACCGACGCGCCACCTTTCTACCGACCGTTACTCAATTTATGATCACCAACATTTTTCTATCCTTGTATTATTTGTCCCCATGTTGGTCTGGAACTTAAAAGAATATGCCAATAAATAATAATAATAATAATGTCCTCCTAACCGATATCGGTTACGGCAGCCAATCTCAACGAGGATTAGCCATCTGCGCAGGAGATATTATAGTGCACAAGTGTGTGCGCTAACACAGGTGCACTCTCTATTCCTTCACTCTCATAGTCCGGGAGACGGCAATCCGATTTGAGGTTAGGCGCAGGACCAACGGCTTAATGTGCTTTCCGAGGCACGGGGGTGATTAGACCGCCAACTTCCTGACTCCGGGCTGTTACTAAGTAATTTGGATATTGAAATACCCAGCCACAAATTTTTGGCCCGACCCAGGATTTGAACCCGGGTCCTCTTGGTCCTTAGGCGGCGCATGCTACCACTAGACCAACGAGGCAGTCAAAAAATATGCCAACTGTGTTTCTTGCCTAGCACGTCGTAAAAGGAGACTAATAGTATACGGGGTTTTGGGTATGTGATTGTGTAGGCGACAAGCTAGTCACTTGTCACTACATTTTCACAATTTTCCATCTAACCCGGCCCAGTTTTATTTTTGGCTGAGTGTGGTTACCGGGGCCTGCTGCCCCTTTGACTCTGCCTATCCCTTCTTGGATTATGGGCGTGATGTTATGTATGTATGTATATAATTTGTACTCAAAGTCAGCTTGGATCGTAACCCTAGATTAAAGGAGTGTTCCTGGTTATTAAAGCAATGCCGTCTGTCGTCCGTAACTCTTAGCCAGGGGAATCTGATAAAATGGATCAGAGTATACATTTGTCTGTGTTAGTTGAGTTTGTGATATAATGAATAATAATAAATAAATTCTCCAGTCTGTCACACCAATTCCCTAGTTCTAAACTAAGCATATGCTTGTACTATGGATACTAGGCGAACGAATAGACATACTTAAATACGTTTATAAACATCCATGATTCGAGTACAAATGTCCATGTCCATCGCACGAAACATTTGCCCCTAGCGGGATTCGAACTCGCGACCTTTGGTTTCGTGGCCAGGGACTCTGACCACTCGACCGACCAACGGGCCAGTCAAAAGCTTACCCTGGTTTTAACCAACACTTCTCGCTTAGTGCCGCCGCTATTGCATTTTTGTAACGTCACCATTACTCCGAAAAGGAGGCCTTGAACTTGAATTGAGTAACCATCTTTTGGTTAAGGTTACGCTATACAACTCCATTGATGTGTTGATTGAATGGCAGGTTGTATTACTGTTATTACTTAATTTTACTGTGTTCTTGAAGCTAGACAATATAATCCCATCAAAAACAATACTTGTCAAAAAAACCAAGTCTCGCAACTCAGTTGTTCTACGGTAAAAAGTTGTGAGATCCATGTAATACCAAGTCGGTTATTAATATATTCAGTCTCTACTTAAGTGACTTTCTATCTTAATACGTCCAGTCCCTAAGACCACGATCGTGGTCCATAACAATTGAAAATCAATTGTGTCTGGAATCTCCGTACTCGAAGCATTAAGTTGTTACGTAATAATTAACAGCATCTTATAGTGATGCATATCAATATTAAAAATCTTTAACGTTTTATATAAATATATTGAGACTCGGCCATCGCATGAAAACACGTGTAAATTAAATTATTTAGTGCGATGGCCAAGTCAATATGCCGTGCCCCCAGATTAACTTGATGAAGTTTTTGCAATGGGGACGGATCGTCAATAACACGGTTTGTTGTTGTTTCTGTAGCTGACAGCCGAGCACGAGGTATTGTATAACTTATTGTCCAAATAAGTTGATCCGTTTTTGAATGGTACGCTCACGTTTGTACGATCTTTCGTGACTTGTAAGCCATCTTAGATGACTTGGTCCTATCTGTGCATATTAATAATTAATTGGATGACAAAGATATATGGTTTAATGGTGGTTAACGCGTTATACATGCATTGATATCTTTCAGATAAAGAATGTACCACTAGATATTTTAATCTGAGACGGATTATACTCGTAATAACCAATAATCTGATCATTCTTATAATTCGTATCTCTGAAAGACGAGTACGTTTTTTTTGTCTTATGTGAAGCAATAACTCGTTTATTTCATGGTTTATCCAGACAAGTGGTGCTTTATTTATGCAACATCTCCCGGCTGACCCATCTCAGTGAATTATCTTATAGTAGAATTTGAATCTATTGAGAGCATAGCAGCATCCACGATATTGGGTAACGGTTTCCGGAAATAACTTTTTTCGCTTTAGATTTCGCCGAACTACGGCAATTAGGCTTAGAGAAGGCTTTTTATTGGGATTCATGTTATCTGCGCGTGCGCAGTGAAAGGCGCACGTGGCGCGGGCGCGCGCGGAATGCGAAGGCTCCGCGGTGACGGGATGCGAGGGCTGGCCTACTAACCGCTGGCGGAGCGAATTGCATTTGGGTTTCCTGTGTTTGGGCTTTATTTGGGGTTATCTTTGAGGGAAATCTATGTCCAGCAGTGGGCTGCAGTGGGTAATGATGACTTTTAAGTTCATCTAGTTTTAATATTGTTTCATGTTCGTTTGGTGTACAAAATAGGATTTTCCTTTTTTTTTTTAATGTGGACATACTCTTGTACATGCTATGATGACCATAATCAGTAAGGGTTCAAGGAGCAACAATATCTTTTAAAACTCAGGCTACAAAAAATTAAGTCGGGTCATATGGACTTTTGTCTTTTAGGCTTAAGCGGTCTAACCTAACTGATTCTGAGGAAATTTGATACTAAGAAAGCTGAGAAGGTATTGGAAAGGAAGACTATGACCACGTTTCTAGGGAATTAAAAATAATCAGAATGCACTGTTGCTATGGGGCTCTAAATCGAAAGGAGCCGCGCGTAAAAGGTACACTCAAAACAACTGCTAATAAAAGTTATCAACTTCCGCATTAATGTATCACTCGAAATGTCGTTATCGTTGTAAAAACAATGTCTCCACGTCACCGAGTTACGCAATTCAAAATAAACTTCAAACGTGCTAAATCATTCCTCTGAAATTAGTCGCAATCATTATCACATTTAGTTTTTTAGTCATTTCTAATTATGAGTTAGGAACCGTGCGATGGAAATACATTTCAATGTCAACGCAGGGTTTTCCCCTTTTCGCACGGCATGGTTACCTATTTGTGGCTTGCGGTGCATACACCACTGTCGTTTATTTGTGATGCATCTACCTAATAACATGTGGTGGTTATATGAGCGATAATAATGCCAGAAATGTGTGATTGTTACTTGCATAATGTTGCACATGAAAAGTGATGGTATTGTGACCCTATGAATTAAGCGCTTTCATTTAAATCAAGTGATCACTTGCTTCCCGAACCTTCTTATAATATCTGTTTTCTTCAAAATATTACAATTAAATCTCTCTATTTCGTTTTGAAATAATTTAAGGTATTTTTTTATTTTTACCGCCACATAGAAAACAAAAATGGGGAACTAACTTCGCCGCGCAGATTCGCTCGCGTGGTACATCGATGAAACATAGCCTATGTGTTATTCGGATGTTTCGGATGTGTATATATGAGCTATATTGTAATTATTATAAATTTCCATTAAAATATATTTAGTACTTTTTGCATGAAGTAAACGTCCATACAAACTTTCGCGTTAATAATATTACATACATAATCCCCGAAGGGGTAGGCAGAGTCAAAGGGGCATCAGGCCGCTTTAACCACATTCAGCCAAAAACAAAACTGGGCTGGGTTAGATGTAAAATAATAATAATATTAGTAGAATTGATGTTAGTAAGATTAGTTCACCAAGTCCGGGTATTGGAAATCATTTATGCAAACTTTACTGTTTAGTGTCAATGAGGGCATGATAACGGCGCAGTGTTACATCACACGAGTTATCGGATGTGTGGAATGCATCTTATCAACTGACATAACGTGCTACATGATTCATTAATTAATTATGATGAAATTGCATCGATGCGTCCTCCTTTATTGTGCATACATGTTCTGCCTAGTACAAACTAGACTTTGTTCTCAATAATAAAATTGTTGTCTGTGCTAGTATGTATTTTGAAGATAGCTCCAGATACTAGTAAGTTTATTAGAGATTGACCATGAAAGAGGAAAGGGTGCAACCAGTTGCTCTTTTCCTCTGATTATTTGGGATTTGTTTTCTGAAAACAGCAAAGAGCGAATGACTCTGGTGTCTTGAGAAATGTTTCGTTTATAATTCCGTGTGCTCGCAGTTAATTGGGTTGCGGTGAGTTTAGTTGCTTAAAGCTCACAGCTTTAAATTGCTTGCCAACTTGAGCCACAGTAGTAAGTTTTAGGCAGCAAAATCGATATTGGAGTTTTGGCCACCCATCCTGCGATTAAACTGCAGCGAAACTTTGCTCGAATTGAACAAACGTTATATGTATGTACCCTACTACTGAGCTCTCAATACAATCTTTGGACTTGTAATTACACTACATCGTAGATTCGTGTTCCTGCCCTCTTCAATCTTCAAACCGTTGAAAAGAGAGATTATTTAATCTCTTTAACGTGACCTCGGTTTAATGCCCCAAGGAAATTGGAACCCCTTTCATTTGTGTGAGAAAGAAAGTGAACCGGTACCAACCCTCGCGGCCGTTACCGCTCCAGGGCAGGGCTACGCAAATATTGCATAATGCGCTGCGCGGGGGCATCGTGCACCGCACGGTCGTGACGCACGCGTTGCTACGCTCAACGCCAGTGGAGCAAGTCCGACTGACCTTGGGGCTGCTTAGCCAGACAACGATAACGTTTCCGCCCGCGTGGCATTCGGCTTGAAAGTGTTTGTAAACGTCTTGACAACGTGGCGACGTTGTCTTTTCGCGGTTAAAAGTGTACTGTCACTGAATGACAAACACTTGTTGTTGTTGGGTAGAAAATCATAACAATTGTAATTAACTTACCTACATAAGTTATGACGATTACCTAATTAAATGTTAAGGAATAAAGTGCGTGCACTTTAGTATTAATTACTGCAAGATGGTTAAATTATAATGTTTGATTTGAAGTAATAGTCTGTACATCTTTGATAAACCTTTTGCTGCTCCTTGCATTGAACATATTTATGGACTAGCAGCGCCCCGCGGTTTTACCCGCGTAGTTTCCGTTCCCGTGGGAATACGGGGATAAAATATAGCCTATGTTACTGGCCGATAAAGTAGTTTTCCATTGGTGAAAGAATTTATCGAATCGTAGGCAATGCAAAATGCCTATTTAATGCCAAAAAGCAATCAGATCTTTGCATTTTATAATATTAGTGTAGATATAGAATGATATATTTATCATTGATGTTTTCCTTTTCTGCGCTATTCATATTCACACGTGTGTCATGTCGTGCACATCGCCCGTGTTCACGTGCCGCTACATTTTTAAAGTTCATCAACTTTTATATTACATACCTACTGGTGTGGAATTTGAATAATGCATAACTTAACAAATAAACAACTTGTAGTATTTTGTTAAATGCGCAGTGGATTATTTGTTAAATGTGGTAGTGCAGTGACTAATCTGTTTTCGAGAACCGAATTGAATGGCTTTTAGGATTGTGTACCTAAAAGGTGTAAAAGGCAGAAAGTGCCATCTAGCGGTTTTTGTATTTTTGAAAACCCTCATTGGATCATTTCGTTATCAGTCAGTCTTGACCATTTGTTTCGTATCTTAATCATCAACTTTTCCGTCATGAAAATGTCCTCTTATTAATTATTTATTTATTAGGACAACCAACAAATCTTACACTAAATTTGAATCACTATAACACAAGTTTTAAATTATATTATGCTAAGTGCAGATTCAATGACAGCCTGCCACGACATGAAAATGTAAAGAGAGTTAAACAATTTTGGCTTATAGAGTAGCACTCTATCTCACTCATTCACTCTAATTTTTAATAAGCAAGTGTACCCAGTCCTCCTGTGTGTGTGGTTGGGATGTCTGACCTTCCAACCACGTAATGGACCCAGTTGCGTTCTTCATTCGCTGATGACCGCACTGGCGGCATGCTGTGCACTGTCGTCCTGTGTTGTTACAGTTACGCAGCTCGTATTTATAGTTTATTGCACGTAAAAGTGCTACCGACGCCTCTACAAGGACGTTAGCAATCGGTACATCTGTGAAGCTGTCGGCTTAATTCATCAGCACTGCAGTATAATATTCTTCTCATCATCTCATTGCATCTTTCTAGCGTTGTGTACCTTTCTAAGGCGGGCTCCGCTTGGACTATGATCCAGGAATTAGTTAATGCGCTGAAATGACTGACATTTGACTTTTGTACACATTACAATGAGACAAATTAGTTTATGGTTTCTGTCATAGACGCTTGTACTATAGATACCAGAAAAAGTATAGACATGATAACAAATGTCCATTTTCATTCACATATTTTCATCTATAGAAATTTTAACAGTAACCTCGGCTCTCATGACTAATAGTCTCTAATCCACGAGAATAAATGGCCTAGTAATATCCATGTTATAATTGCCTCTCTTTGTTTGCAGGCTGCACGAGGAGATCGAACACTTCTACATGTACATGTCGCCGACGGAGACCGAACACCTGGTGCGTTCCACTGTGGTGAACCGCATCCGGGGTGCCATCCTGACGCTGTGGCCCCAGGCGCGCGTCGAGGTGTTCGGCTCCTTCCGCACCGGCCTCTACCTGCCCACCAGCGACATCGACCTCGTCGTCATCGGTGAGTGCTTGCGCAGTAAGCGACAGCGTCTGGTCTGTTAGACCATGAGGCTCCAGTCGACCCTCTCTGGCCCCAAGCGCGAGTCGACGTGTTTGGCTCCTTCCATACCGGCCTCAACCTGCCCACCAGCGACATCGACCTCGTCGTCATCGGTGAAGCCTGCGGCCTGCGAAGTATACGTCGCAGATACCGCTTGGATGTTTTTTCTTCAGGAAACTAGCGTTTACCTCTCTTAAAGGCCGGTAACACACACGCGATTCCCATGGTACCATCACGTGATCACTTACCATCACGTGACCGGTAAGCTAGATCGCCGAATCTCTAAAAAATCTGCTGGGGGATGGTGAAGCATTACCTGGATCCAGGGCAACCAGATGACTTATTGATTGACCTATTAAGCGAAGAACGTAAGAAGCACATGTTTCCCGCATCTAGGATATTACTTATTCAGTCTCGCAGGCCGCCGTAAATACGAAAAATCGGAAATATAGCTACCATTCGACGTACCTAATTATTATTTATTCTGGATGTCTGTGGACTCCGTCGTGACTTGAATAATACTGACGGTTTATTCCGATTCCTAAGTCTATGTAGATCGTCTATAAACAACGTTGAGTAAATAACAACCCTGGTGAAGTGATGATACCGGAAGTATAAGCGATAACAACAAACTTTATTTAGCCTATTTTGATAATAGAGAACCTATTGGTTAAATATTCGGACGTGTGGAAAAAATGGATGATGAAAGATTGACTAAACAAATATACAATGCAAAAGTGGAAGGATGTAGGAGCCTCGGAAGGCCCAGGTTCATCTACAAGATTAGTCGTAAGGAGAAGGTGATGTTAGGAGTCATAAAAACCGTAGAGCTTGTATGAAAAGGATCATGAATGTCGAAGAGGCGAGTGAGGTGTGTAAGGATTGTGCCATATGGCGTTCGGTTCTCTCTGCCTACCCCGCTAGGAAAGTGCCGTGAAGTTTAGTTAGTTAGTTTGGTGTATTAAAGTGTTCATGCTTAAGAATTACCTCTTTTTTGACAGTCGGTCACAGAGGAGTGATTCAGTATAAACCGACCTAAAGATAGGAAAAGTTAAATAATAGAGCGTATAAATTCTTTAACAAAAGTAGACTAGTATATAGTAGTATATGCAGTAGTATATGCTTGTGTATGTAGTATATGCCTTGCCAATTAGCGAGGAACCAGAATTGGGAGAAATAAGTCACGTCTTAGTCGAATGTCACCTACAGTCAATTATCACGTCACGATTGGCCGTAAACACTTGATATCAAAGGACACTAGCCAAATCAAAGGTTCTAGACTTTCTAGACGTAAGGCTACGTATGCACAAATGATTTGTCAAGAGGGAATTCTCGATTTAAGCTTTGAAAAGGGCTGTATTACTTGTCGACGTTGATGATATACTCTGCCACTAGCAGTGTTCTAAGTAAATCCAAAATCGGAATTCCTGACCATATTATTTTATAACTTAAGCATTCAGATTTTCCTAGAATCCGCGAGTCATTATCAAAACAGACACATTTTACATACTTTCCAAACCAATGAAATTATTTCATAGGTTATTGCTGGGTCCTAAGAAAATACTGACCTTTAGGTATAATTATGTAAAAGGTCTTAATCTGTTTCGGTAAAGGTTATCAGGTCGTGAGCCTTTGTGCACCAGCGAGATGAATCACACTCAAAACGTTTCTTTGTTTCAATCGGTTCCGTTTTAGTGACCTTGCTGCAGCTCATCTCATTTTGTTGCTATAAGTTTGTTATAGCAACAGAACCACATGAAAGCTATAGTAGTATAAGCGCTCAGGATAGGCCTTTATCAGATCATTCACGATGTATGTGTCGGAAAGCAGTAATTCGAAGCGAGGTACATTCATAGTTGCTAATTGCGCACAGCAAAAACTTGTTTAACGACTGGGGTCACTCCTTAGAGACGATAGTTCGTCGTGACCGGAACTTTAAGCCAGTTTCTTGGACAGATATCGAGTTGTATAAGGATCTGGTTTCTAGACAGTGGCCTCGTTCTATATCTTATTCGATTAAGGACCGGTAAGATTCAATAAAGCGTTTTTAAATTGTCCTATGGTCGTCAACCGGAAGTTACTTAATCATGTTGAATATGGAGGTTTTTTGAAAAAGTGCAGACGTGAAGTAAAATTGAAGAAGTTAAAACTCGACTTCTTAAATTTAACTTTACGTCTTAAGTTACGTTTTAGGATTTAAACTATCTAATCTTTGAATCTTTAAAAACCCAACTTCTAAAAACCCACAGCAATTCCATGTATCTAGTATGATGAATCACTCGTTATGAAATAAAGGTTGCTTTAACACGACGCGTCGTGGCGTACCGTCGCGTTGGTTTAAATTTATTATCTGTTCCATATTATAATAGAAATTAGATAATTATTTTTTTGTTTCTTTTAGCATTATTTCGCATTCCCACTGTCGGTGTCCAGTCCAGTGAGAGCGGTGGTAGCTTAATAGTAACGACACGCAAACCGAGGGGTGCGGGTCAAACCCGGGAACGCCTCTAGATTTGACCTTTGATTGATCTATGTACGTATTTATACCACTAGCTCGGGGGTGAGTGAAATTATCGTGACAAAACCTGCACATATCAACAGCTATGGATGTGTAACCATGATCCAAAATGGTCTGGTTCCCCCGTCTAAGGTTTACGGGGGCCAGATCGGCAGTCGCTTCACTGTAATTACCAGACGCGCTAAATTGTTGATCATGGTCTAAGCGGACCCCGAATAAGCACGGGATATAACGCTAGGAGGATGATGATTGTCGGGGTCCAATCATGGGTATATGACCATGAACCTTGCTAGATTAATGGCACCTGTTTTCTACTGCCCTTGTAGTCTCTCGTCGTTATACACGCTTTTATTAACTTGGGTTGTATGTATGCATGTATGTATGTATGTAATGGAATCTTTGAGCATAATTTTTACCAATTTCCAGAAGTTTGATTTTTTCCGAGTATTCATGCATATGTATCCCGTATTGTCGGTAATGCACCTCTGAAGTGGGGACGTATGTCAATGTCACCTTAGCGAGCGACATCAAGCAGCGCTGTCGCCCATCGCGCCGTATCGGCCCAAGGGCGCGGCTGTATCTTGGCTCGCGATAAAGCATCTAGATTTGGTTCAGTGGGCTCCGCGCGGGGTTCAACGCTCGCGTTTCGGCCGCCCAGCCGGTCGGCTCTTTTATTTAGAACGAATGCGAATCGCTTTTTGCCCGCGATTTTTCACTGTGATAAACCCGTACCGAACACTTATTTTGCACTTTTATGTAGTTAGTTGATAGTCGCAGCTATTTTCGCTACTTTTTCTTCTTTGAGTGCCTTTTTTCTTTTTAACCGACTTCAAAAAAAAGGAGGAGGTTCTCAATTCGACTGAATTTTTTTTTTTTTTTTTGTATGTATGTTACTCGATATCTCTGTGAATTGTTAACCGATTTCCAAATTTTTTTTTTTAATCGAAAGGGTTTACTCCCGAGTTGGTCCTATTGCCACCAAGTTAGGATCTGATGAAGGGATCCCAGGAAAATCGAGGGCAACCCTCAAACTTTATAGGCACGTACAATGTGTTTTAGACATTTTCTAAGATTGTTCAATGTTGGTGAGCTGATGATGGAAGGTACAAATCCTTAACGATTAGGAATTAGTTTATGATTCTTTAAATATTGATATCTTCGAGAATTGTAAGACGATTTTTAGAGTAATTTTTTTTATTCAAAAGGGTATATCCTGGAGTTGGTCCTATTGGTACCACATCTGCATCTGATGAAGGAATCTTAGACAAATCGAGGGAAACCCTCAAGTATTATAGGCGCGTACAATCTATTTTAGTTATTTTCTAAAACAGTTCAAGTATTTACGTCTGGTATTCATAATCTCATGTTGCTGAGCTGATGATGGAAGGTGTAACTCCTTAACGATTAGGAGTTTGTGGATAATTCTTTTAATTATATAGGGCCATATTGAGTGTTATTCTCGAGATAGTCTCAATTTCACCAAGTCTTGGTCTAGTGATGGGATTCCATGAAAACGAGGGCCACTCTTAAATTTTAACGACATGTTAAGTGTTTTATTTATTGTTTCTAAAACGATTCCAGTATTTGCGTCTCGTACTCATCATGTTATGTTGCTTAGCTGATGATGAAAGGTATAACTCTTTGAAGATTAGTAGTTTTTAGTAATTCCGTAAACATTAAAGGCTCGTTATACCTTTTCGACTCCAAAACTAACTGATTATTGTAAATATTTAAATACGTGTTGAAGATTAATACTTTCAACGAAGCAGTCGAAAGAATTTATTTTATACTTTTTAGTGTTTAGACATTTAAATAGCTATTAAGGCAGTTTTTACTTGTGTTTTTTTATAAACAATTTTTGCGCGGTTTTTTGAAGTCGGTTTTTATTTTTGTTATTGAAGGTAGTGGGTCCGTGTTATAAGCAACCGGTTTATATTTTTTTTGCACTAGGTCTGCCTGTGGCTTAGTTCAAATTGTTGGTTTATTGATGAAACACAGCCTATGTACTATTCTTGTCTATAATATATGCCTGTAGTTTTTGAGTCTATTCGTAACAAACATATAATGTATTGTATTAGGGTCTTAGAGCTGTGACTATGGTCTATCTATATTGTGAGACCATGTTGCCACATTTAGAATGACTCATTATGAATGTTACACAAGGTTATTGCTAATAAGCATCTTCCTCATTATATCAGCAACAGATGCACAGTCAGCGCCCCGATAACATCTGACAGTGAGGTTATGACTTTTCCTTACACGTGCCTCCACCAGGCTTCTTTGAACACATTTATTGTGCACTTCAGGAGAATTTCTCCACCTTTTTGTCCCGTGTTGGTCTGGGACTATAAAAGAATTTGCCAACTGTGTTTCTTGCCTAGCATGTCGTAAAAGGCGACTAATGGTATATGGGGTTTTGGGTATGTGATTGTGTAGGCGACGAGCTAGCCACTAGTCACTTTTTCACAATTTCCCATCTAACCCAGCCCAGTTTTGTTTTTGGCTGAATGTGGTTAAAGGGGCCTGCCTTTGACTCTAGCCACCCCTTCGGGGATTTTGGGCGTGATGCTATGTATGTATCTTATAAAATTCGACCAGTTAGGTACTGACTCCAAGAAAAAGTACACTCCTTTGGGTCCCCTCGCTTTAGATAAGGCATACACCAGCCCTGGTTTCATCTGAACCCTGGTGGACATGACTATTGGAAAGATGCATTTTCCATATAACCCTGTTATAAGCACTTCATAAGTATAATACAACCCAAACCAAGCAGGCACTAGCAGCTAATACAAGAAGTGTGTCTGTAAGAGTGTCCCGCGTCTGTTATTGCGATAAGCCGCAGATTTGGTTCATTGCACGTTTTTGTAACAACATCGGTTCGTCGACCGCCATGTTCCCGGTGGCAACAATATTTTTAGTTATTCATATCGCGCTTGAAGACGCGACCGAAATATTGCGCGCGGAACACGTTGAGTGACCGGTGTTGAGATCGTGTTTAGCACATGATAAATAAATATCAGAGTTTTAGCCAGCACTTTGACGTGAATGGCCTGTTGAGAAGAGATGCCGTAACGTACTCAACAGATGGCCTCTAAACCAAACCCGATAGATTCCTAGTTTTATATCACATCCTAGATATAATTAATGACTCAATGGTCAGGATGTAGGATGTCCTACCACAACCAGATTGGTCGTGTATAAACAGTGGGTGATGATAGGAGTTATAAAAACCGTAGAGCATGTATGAAAAGGATCATGAATGTTGAAGAGGCGAGTGAGGTGTGCAAGGATCGTGCCATATAGCGTTCGATTCCCTCTGCCTACCCCGCTAGGGAAGTAGCGTGAAGTTTAGTTAGTTAGTTAGTTAGTCAATGGTCAACATATGGAAGCAAATATTAGTAAATAATTATTAGCAACTAAGTTACAGTTATTAACATTGTAATTATAACCAATAGCCGTAGAGCTTGTATGAAAAGGATTATGAATGTTAAAGAAGCCAATGCCATACGACACTCTTTTTACAAGGTGTAATGGCTCGGTTCTCTGCCTACCTCTGCAGGGGAATGTCGTAGCAAGCGAGTCGTCTGCAACACCACATATGGGTTAGGAAGTCCCAACAGTGGTCGCCCAGTGGTTTTAAATTTGCGACGATATTTCGTTGAATTTTTTGTTAATTTATTGTATTACTAATGCATTAGTCCCATGTTGGTCTGGAACTTAAAAAGAATGTGCCAACTGTGGTTTTTGCTTAGCATGTCGTAAAAGACGACTAATGGTATATCGGGTTTTGGGTATGTGATTGTGTAGGCGACAAGCTAGCCCCTTGTCATTACCTTTTTACAATTTTCTATCTGACCCAGCCCAATTTCGTTTCTGGCTGAATGTGGTTAAAAGGGGCTGCTGCCCCATTGACCCTGTGTGACCCGGTGATTATGGGCGTGATGTTATGTATGTACATTATTTATTAAAATATTGGCTTTCTGCATTATTTCTCCATATAAACTTGCCAAATCGCATATTCCTCCGTCGTAATTTTCGTAAAAAGGGCTACAAAGTTTTTGCTTCACGTATTAATATATTTGTTGATTTAATTGATTTGTGGTCAAGTCACGTGGCGTAATGATGTTTCATCCTGTACACACACACACACTTCCTGGTGATGACGCGCTCGTGTATGGCGGACAAATGCGAATATTTTATTAACGCAATGTATCCTTCATCGATTAGCGTTTACGAGTCGATTAAAAAGGTGTTTTATAGCCAAGCTGACTTACGAGACTTTTTAGCAATTGCTTCATAGGTTTTGCATGATGATTTGCAAGTATGACGTCATACTATAGATAACTGGCATGTCAACCCATTTCAAAGATATTATGGATAGTATGATCAAATGTGGATATTATATTGCATGGTTTATATCTGGATGGATTTGGATTCATTTTCCTAGCGTTATCTCTCATTCTCGTAGAATAAGCCTGGTTATAACATTGAAGTGACCACGAATGTGCCATTGAACTATCGTGTCCCTTTAATGCGGAAAATGCACAAATTGGATCATGTTTTTATTAGCAAGTCGTCTCACAATTTTTCTCTCACCAGTAAGGCTCGAATTCTTGCGAGCTACCATCACTATGTTTCGACAAATGTTCAAAATACTTGACGAACGTTTGCAGTTTGCGCAGCTCGCGGCGGCGTCGACACAATAAATAAACAATAGTAGAATGCTCGCGATGCAGAATATGCGCTAGGCGACATAGCCGGTCGGTTTTAGCCGACCGAGGGCGCGTATAAATAGCGCGCAGCGTTGCACCGCGTGCGCCGGCGCGGCCGAGCGCGTGCGCCTAGGAGACTGGGGACGGGGCAGCCTTGCCACCTACGGTAAACCACCAATGGTGTGGCCAAGGGGCTACATGGGATTGCAGCATTCAGGTTGAAGTGGTCAATTAAGGGTCCTCAACCTAGACCGCTTTGCAATCTCGAATGAATTACCAGTGGCTTGATGATCCAGGGAGAGCGTTCTAGAGGATTTTTTTTTAAAATTCTTCATACTGACACCAATTTCCTAGTCCCAAACTAAGCTTATGCTTATGCTATGGATACTAGGTGAACGGATAGACATAGGTACTTAAATATGTTTATAAACATCCATAACTCGAGTACAAATGTCCATGTCCATCACACGAAACATTTGCCCCTAGCGGCATTCGAACCCGCGACTCTTGGTTTCGTGGCCAGGTTCTCTGACCACTCGACCAACGGGCCAGGAGAGATGGTTATACAAGGTCTGTTAAGTGTCATCAGGCAAAAAAGACATTGATGAAACCTGCAAATTCAAACAGCTTTGGATTTGTAACCATGATCCAAAAATTGTCTGGTTCCCCTATCTTAGGGTTACGAAGGTCAGATCGGCAGTCGCTTCAATGTAATTACCAGACTCGCTAAATTCTGGATCATGATCTAAGCGGACCCCGTCTAAACACGAGGCATAACGCTAGGAAGATGATGATGATGATCTAATTGTAGATAATCACAAGCAGCATCCGTCCCAGCCCCCATATCGCTGCATGCCAACCAAATGTATGCCTCTTACATAAAGCTAGTAACGATACGCGTTACTCGAGTGTACGTTAATGACGCGGTCAAATAAACGAGCTAGTGTTGCCGCTCGACAGGCCAATGTCGATTGTCTTTCGATAGCCTATCGATGGTTAAGACAATCGATACTATCGATAGTTCATTGGTTGGCAGCGATGGAAACTATCGATACTATTGATAGTATTGCTGTTTACCGATAGTATTGCACTAAAAGAGACATCGATAGTTCATAGGTTGGCAGCGATCAAAACTATCGATACTTTCGATAGTTATGCTGTTTATCGATATTATTTCACTAACAGAGACATCGATTGTCTTATCGATCGTATAGATGATTTGGCTGTTAAACTATCGATTTTCCTGCTACACTAAAACAAGCCACTCGCTCATTCATATCATCAGATGCTCGTGTGTTACCCGATCGGGCCTTGCCTCATATCTGTTGATATCAATGACCTGTACACAACGCGACATTGCTGACTCACCATGTGTGCGTGTGTATGTGTTGCACAATAATGTGTTGTTGTGTGCTCAATGACTGACACTTACTCCTGGTGACGTATATCAAATTGATTGAAAAAATTGTACACTGCCCCGACGGGGCCGGATATTTGATAGGGGCTCTTTGGGTTGCAGAACAGGGCCCAGTGAATTAAAAGACTCCAAGCATGTACCAATTGCAACAGAATAAGGAATTCCAGGGCATTAGTTATGTATCTTCAGTTTCTTGTATTTTTTTCTCATACCGCATGGTTTATAAAAAGAAGCACTTCAGGTAAAGATAGACCAGGGCCCCCCACATTCCCGTTCCACCCCTGCCCACAAAGTAGTCTTTATAAGGGGTCAGTATCATAGGATTTAGTTCCAATATATTAGGAACGTGTACGAAAGAGCCTCTGTCCCGTAGTGCGTAGCGTTATCTGACTCTTTTATCTTATCAATACTTACTAAGGGCGCTTTCGGTGAAGTAGGTACTTCATGCAGTGGCGTCTATAGTTCAAGAACTCTGTACAGATGGTGGCCGAGTCCAGTGTTGTAATATCTTAGAAATCTTTTGTACTGTAGTTAGATATATGTACTAATTTTCAAATTGCTATAAAATTTTGCATTTATCTACTTTACTAATACGTGTTGGCAAAACTGGGCCAGTCTCCTTCGTGCGACGAGAAACGGACAGTTATTTTTATTTCACTATGGATGTGTAACTATGATCCAAATTGTTTCTCCTCCTATCTAAGCGTTATGCAAGTCGGATCGGCAGTCGCTTCAATGTAATTACCAGATTCGGTAACCCCTGAATCAGGGCCTAAGTGGACCCCGACTAAGCACGGCACGTGACTAAGAGAAGAAACGATATTATTACTCACGAACGGTGCTTATGGTATATTTCATATAGTGGTCTTAGTCAACGATTAGGAGGCATCTTTGTGTCGAGAGCTCTGACAATTGGGATGTTGACACCATTTATATTTAATTTTGAAATATCAATTCTGAAAAAGAAAGTATCGTAGTATGCTGTTAAGCCTTATTGATTTTGTATCATATTGAGTCGAATTTTTAATTTTACAAAAACTGCTTAATATTAGGTCAGTTGACTATACAAACTAGTGACGTCACACGTTGACAAGCCCATACAAAATCTATGAAGTGATTTCGTTTTGACAGCTCTTAAAAAGTATCTCAATCGACTAGCCAGTCAACATACCTATTTTTATTTTTTTTCTTTTGCGTAGAGAATCTTCAAAAAGATCCATACCACTTTTGACTGGCCCGTTGGTCGAGTGGTCAGAGACCCTGGCCACGAAACCAAGGGTCGCGGGTTCGAATCCCGCTAGGGGCAAATATTTCGTGTGATGAACATGGATATTTGTACTCGAGTCATGGATGTTTATAAACGTATTTAAGTATGTCTATCCGTTTGCCTAGTATCCATAGTACAAGCATAAGCTTAGTTTGGAACTAGGGAATTGGTGTGTCAGTCTGGAGAATTTATTTATTACTATTATTTATACCAGCCAGTTTGCTAGACCCCGATTACCGTAACGTGTTTCGTCACTGCGCACGCGCTTAGTGCATGAATGAAATGCTTCATTGAGAGTTTGGTGTTGAGGTTGTTTGTCGTGACGTCACATGGGTTGACGTGTGTGGCCCGACATGAGTCGCTCGGTGAATGTGACGTTATTTTTATTAATAATTGTGCTCGAACATTTTAAATTGAGCGATGGATAGGTAGATTAATTGATTAAGATACAATCCACAAATGCTATGTGACGGGTATTGGTTAATGGTAATCTGAATTATTAAAGTCTAAGTACTTATTTGTATAACTCGCTCGGCGGTGAGAGAAACATAATAGTAGGGGAGCCCAGGATGCTAAATCGGGATTTACTCGAGCGTCAAAGAGACATATTGGATTGCGAAGCTTACATGATAAGAAATAAAAAAAGTCATATAATATCCATACTTTCATCGGTGGGGGGAGCGGCTATAAATTTTCAAAAATGTAAAAAAAAACAGTTGCATGGACATACTCGAGCGCGTCAGATATTAACAGCATCCATGTCTTACGTATTTTTGAAAACATACGTATGTTAATCTGACTGTTTCCATGATGGGGGTGGTCGTACGTAAGGGTGAAAAACGGAAAAAAAAAATTTTTATCGAGCGCGTCAGATTTTCAAAGGGGGTGTTAAATAAAAAAAAAGACTTATGTTATAATCTGACGATTTAGATGTGACCCAAACTCGCGGCCATTATTTGAATGTGCAAAAAAAATCGCCATTTTGAAATACTCGAGCGCGTCAGATTAAGATATATATGGTTCATTTATGTACCCTAAACGTGTTGTCTCATAATCTGACGATTATTTGGAGGGATTGGCCTAATCTGACAATGAAAAAAATTTTTTTTTTATATTTTCAAATCTTTTAACTTAAGTTGAAGAACTAAAAAAATAGCATGCAAATAAACCAGTATATATTCTTTGAAATACAAAACTTTTATTTATGAGAAAATAAGTATGAAAAATATATTTTTTTTGTTATTGTATATTAGTTTTACCACAAAACACACACTTTACATTAATATCACTAATAGTAACTTTCTTTTTAAATTTTAATTCACACAATAGACATCAAAATCGCAAAATAATTTCAGATGTTATAAATACGTTGTAAACAAAACCATCAGCGCGATCAGCTGTCATGGCGTCATGGCAACAGAACCCAAAGTGGGGACGGAGTGAGAGAGACATAGATAGAGAAAGAGTGAGAGAGGAATAGAAACTCGGAGAGTAGAATACCGGCATCACGTAGCTGCACGCTTTAAACTTCATCGATTATTTTTCCTTCTTTCGGCTTATGGAAATCGTCAGATTATATATTTTTCGTGAACGTTGAATTATTCCCTTCAAAATAAAAAAAAATTTAGCCACGCTCGAGAAAGTCAAGATGACGTTTTTTTTACAAGTTTGTAACCCACCTACTTCTTATCGTCAATCGAAAATTGTCAGATTAGTGGAATATACACTTTTTAGCATATAACTAACTTGCCCTATCTTAATCTGACGCGCTCGAGAATTTCAGATGATCAATTTTTTTTTACTAATCTGATCCTTTATCCTTGACGCACGGACACATATACAGGGCTTATACTTGGTGGAGGTATTTAATGGGGTACAAGGTACCTCCCTGTATAGTAATCTGCCGCGCTTGAGAAAATCCCAAAATCCCCTTTTGGGCTCCCCTACTATAATGAAGGAAAATGTTAATAACTATACATTGTAATCATGACCCAATTTCTTCGGTCATGGGGGTTCAAACAAACGTAAATAATAGTTGTACCCCAACTGGGACGGGGCAAACGGATTGATATTAAAAGGAACATGTATACTAATATTATAAAGTTGAAGAGTTTGTTTGTTTGTTTGTTTGCTTGTACGCGCTAATCTCAGGAACTACTGGTCCGATTTGAAAAATTATTTCAGTGTTAGATAGCCCATTTATCGAGGAAGGCTATAGGCTATATAACATTCACCATAAACTCGGGTGAAACCGCGGGCACGAACTAAAGTAATGTAATTGGGATGTCCTTAGTAATGGTTTCATAATGATATGGCGGTTGGTTCTCTCTGCCTACCCCGCTAGGGCATCGGCATTAGTTAGTTAGTTTAGTTTAGTGTTTAATAGTGTAATGCGTTTCGTTGCAGGGCAATGGGAGAAGCTGCCGCTGTGGACCCTGGAGCGGGAGCTGGTGGTGCAGGACATCGCCGAGAAGGAGAGCATCAAGGTGCTCGAGAAGGCCACCGTGCCCATCGTCAAGATGACCGACAAGTACTCGGACGTCAAGGTACGGGACCAGTGGATAGATAGACAGACGCAGAAAGATGTAGTATACATAAATAGATAGATATTCTCTGTACAGAATTTAGCATACAGACCAATGTAGTACAATTTAGGCGGTTCTATCGCTGATTGCAATCTATTCTAGGCAGCCTAGAGGGAAAATAAGATACTGAAAGGAGGGATACGGTCATGCTGATCGACAGCGCGGACAGACCAATACACATGTTACGAGATGACTAAGTCCGCGCAGGATTGAACAAAGTTGTTTTATTTGTATCCTATCTGTCTGCAAGGTTTAATTTAATTTCTACTCTAAAATTCATCAAAATCGTTTCAGCCGTTTTTACGAACAAAGCGTATGCAAACATATTAAACTTTATTTTAACGTAATGAGCAGACAAATGTTATATATATATATTTTTTTTAATGTTGAGATTTTATTTTATTTTAATTTACATGTCATTGTTTGTGACTATTTACTAAATAATCAATTTGTGGTGGTAAACCAGATGGTATACCAAATAAAAAGCTTGGTGCTAGGTGAGCATATTTTAATGCATAAATAGAAGTGACAGCGATGCATCGTCATCAATTTTGATTAATAAAAACGGAATGCCGTTCGTTGCTAGCCGTCACACTTGATAACGGCTCGTCAGATTTGGAAATATTTGTATTTGTTATAGTCAGCGGTTCGGTTACTATGTATTGATCCTTATCATATTATACATACATACGTATCATCACGGCCGTAAGGGGCCGTTAGCCCCCATAATTACATGCCAAAATTTACCGCATGTATACTTTTTTCAGTACTCTGGTTTCAGCATCAATTGTTCATGGCTCTTTGATTAATTAGATACTGTAAATTTAAACATTAAGATGATCTCCATGGAATGGCAAATCGTGACCTTAACTTTATCGCAGCATGTTTATATTTTATTTATGTTAAATTACGTTACGCTCTACATTATTTAAAAATTAGACTTCATTTGGTTTGCTCTTATTTATTGTTACCTCATGAGAGCGTATTTATAAAATAACATAATCAAACGTTGATAAATTTAGTAATGAAACCGTTTACGCTCGGACGCAGATAAGTGATGGGTCAGGGTGGTTGGTCAATAGGTCAGAGATTCTGGCCACGAAACCAAGGGTCGCGGGTTCAAATCCCGCTAGGGGCACTGGAATAAGATTTACGTGAACTCCCCAGGCGAGTCAGTGGTGTTGAACGAGTTATTTAAAGACCAATAACTGAACAGTTTTTGACACATTTATATACTTATTATGTATAATGTATATATAGAAAGCTACGTTATATACATTAGGTAAACAACAGTTTGTAGACAGCGTTAGCGGACAGCAACAAAGTTGTTAGCGACAATGTTTGTTTGCCCACAACTTTACAGTGTTGCCAGAAACACGATGATTCAACGTTATTTATAAACAAATGTTTACTATGAAGGCGCAGTTTAAAATAATGTTGGATAAATCAGTCTCACTATACTAAATTGTGTCTATATGAATAAGGTATTATCTTTAATAAAGTAGTAGTAGTAGTAATAGTAATTAGTTTGTTAGTTATTATAAAAAAGAATGATTTTTTTGTTTGTATTGAATAGGTTCCGAAACTAGTGGACGGATTTAAAAAATTCTTTCACCAAAAAAGCTACTTAATCTATTTATTTATCAGCGAGTAACATAGGCTATATTTTATTTCCGTATTCCAACGGGAACGGGAACTACGCGGGTGAAACCGCAGGGCGCTACTATAATAAATAATAAATATCTGACGACCTCACATACATTGATCTGACACCGAGCTAAGTAGCTTAAGCACTTGTGTTACGGATATCAGAATCAACAGTGGTATTACAAATACATACTTCAATATTGGATATTAACACCCAGACACAGAACAAACACAAGTATTTATCATACGAATGTTTGTCCTGGGTGGGGATCGAACCCAAACTCATGGCGCATGGGGCAGGGTCACTACCGAATGCGCCATCGAGCCAGTCATGCTATAATTACATAAAAATCCTTTAAACGTGCGCGCGTAGTAATTGTGTAAGGGACGTGCGTGAAAGAAGATAGCTGATAATAGTGCACTTCGCAGGTGGACATATCGTTCAACATGAGCAGCGGGGTCAAGAGTGCCGAGCTTATCAAGCAGTTTAAGGTCAGTGCGCTACACTTGTTCTGATATCGGCAGTTGTAATGAGAGACACTCGCAGTGTCTACCTACACACTCAATCTTTGGAGCTGCAATGAATGACACTCACTGCAAGCGAATCTACATATGAACTCTCACGGTGCCGGTATTAATTATAATGACCTGACGCTTGTCACGTGAAGGAAAACAAGGACATTTTGCATTGGTGCGGCAACTTACTTACTAAGTATCTTCGAGTTGTTACTTGTACAGAGTTGGATGACTTGATCTCTAATATGTAACGTCAAAATCATCAAACTGTTACGGTGTGTTATTTCGAACGACATTGATGGACTCGGAACTGTAATAGGATGTTTATTTCATATCATAGCCGATATTTGATCTGGCATCTGTACCACACCTAAGTCATCAGACGAATATCAGACAATGTTCTATTTTCTATTTGCTTCAGTTAAAGCCTTTCCACCGGTAGACTAAGGCTGTGTTTACATGAGAGATGTGCGAAGCCATGTAAATGAAGCGAATCTATTTTGGTTGTTAACAAATCCTCCGCTACGCATCCTCGTACATCTCTTAAAGGAACCCGAGCGGAGCGAGTTAAAAATCCGCTACTCTTCAGTAGACATTTCCTATTGGTGGATTTCCAACTCGCTCACCGCTCCGCTGCCTAGTAGCGCTCTGGTGCCTGTTCTTGATAATCCAATCCGTATTCCAGGACAAGTACCCAGTGCTCTCCCGCCTGGTGATGGTCCTGAAGCAGTTCCTGCTCCAGCGCGACCTGAACGAGGTGTTCACGGGCGGCATCTCGTCGTACTCGCTGATCCTCATGTGCATCAGCTTCCTGCAGCTGCACCCGCGCCCCGAACGCCTGCGCACGCCGCACAACCTGGGCGTGCTGCTCATCGAGTTCTTTGAGCTGTACGGCAGGAAGTTCAACTATGTGAAGACGGCCATTCGCGTCAAGAATGGAGGGGCTTATGTCTCCAAGGATGAGATTCAGAAGGTAGGTCTGGTACCTCATACCTGTTTACTATAAGTACCAGCGACACCGTGGCGTAGCTAGGTGACAAAGGGCCCTGGGAAAAAAAAAAAAACTAGGACTCATGGGCGTACGCAGCTTTGGGTCCAGGCCCCCCCTACTGCAGGGAGGGCACTAACATTTTCTTCCTACGTTAGACAGAGTCACATCAAACTCAAATGAAGAGGTGTGCTGATCAGGTTTTAGCTCCCCCCCCCCCCCCCCCCAGCTTAGGGCCCCGGGGCACTGCCCCGCCTTGCCCCTGGCTAGCTGCGCCACTGCAGCGACAACGTCGAGTATCATGACGCCTGCGCCTCTCAGGAGTCGTAGGATGAGATGTAGATATGCTTGGTCACCTTATGATCGTTTACTAAGAGGCTCTGAGTGACGTAGAATACCACCATTCGCTCCTTCTGTCTGGTCGGAACAGACTCATACACTAGGAAGCTCTGGTTTAATAGCGCAGTCCGCATTAAGAACAGCAGAGTTAACGTCGACTGCCCCACTACTGGTCTCCAGGCGATTTAGATGCCATACACCAGGTGTGAAGCCAGGGCCCTAGCAAATAGGAGAACTTGATTACTGGCTACCCTTGAATGCTTATATTGTCTTCCCTTAAATAGGAGATTTCGTTTTAGCTTCGTAACTATTAGTGAATCGTTAAATTTGTATCAAGTTTACAATCATCTCCAGAGTTTACAAATAATGATATTGTTATTATAAATAGGCTAGATTACTGAAAAAATCTGTTTATTCCGTTAGTTAGATTATAATAAAATATTGTACACGTATTTTTTTATTTATTTGTCAAACAAACATTGACGAAGATACAATGCATTCAAGATGCGCGTGACGTCACGCTTTCGTACAATTTTTACAAAATAGTGACGTCGCAATCCCCCACTCCAAAACTTAGATGCTCTTTATTTTTGTGATTTTTTGTTCTTGTTGGTAAAGAAAAAAATATGTGTCTAGTATTTTTGTATAATCTAACTGACGGACTAAATAGAATTATAGGTTTTTTAATGCAGTCATCATCCCTATTTAAATATAAAATGCGTCACTACATGCCTGACCTCCGGGACATGACGATAGCTTATCGCCGCGTATGAATGAGACAATCATGTCTTTTGTGGTCCATTTAAGTGGTCTGGCGCTGGTATGAGATAACCAAGATTCTTTATGTTATGTAAATCTCTGTTAACAGTCAGTTTTATTATTCGGTCATATTCTGTACTTTTATGATTGCGCAATGAGGGTTTTTTGAATTGAAACATCAGATAGATGGCGTAACTGTGACGTACGGTCTTGTCACCCTCCTCATTGGTAAGTTTTTAGAACAAATTGACATCCTGTCAACAAAGAGCCAATAGTGACAGTAATACGACCACGAGACTCCCTCATGCCATCTGGCGGTTTTTGTATGTTTTAAAACCCTCATTATTATAGGCATATTATTTTGTGAAAACTAATTTGCAATCTAAAATCTCGAGTGACAGAACAATCTGGTATTTATTGATATTGTGATTACATTGTTATCTTTAGTTCTGGTAACAGACCCTTGTCTAATTTGTTTCAGCGACATGTGTTATGTTTTGTACTTATGAAGCTGCCAATTATCACTTTGAATTCCATCAATGGTTCTGGTGTAGGCAAAGAACTTTGGCATATTTAATTTTGAACTGCGACAGGGCTACCCAAATATGCCTAGGTAAGCGATTAAGATAAAACTGTATTACGTTGTCAATAGGGTCTTCATTTCTTTAACCGTGTCAGTGTGTATGCTATGCTAATCGGCGCCCGTGTCCCCAGGAGATGAACGACGGTCACCGGCCGTCGCTGCTGTGCATCGAGGACCCGCTCACCGCGGGCAACGACATCGGCCGCTCCAGCTACGGGGCCATACAAGTTAAACAGGTTAGGGGTTCGACACCTTGCCGCGGATGACGGCGGGGCTGTGCTAGTTCGAGAGTTTAAGCTGAGTCTCCACAGGGTCACCATTTAGGTCTAGAATCAATGTCTCGGATGGGCAGAGTAAGGCTTGTCTGATTGAGAAGTCTCTACGAGATCGACTAACCGTGACGACGCAAATGTAAGCCGGTGGAGTTGACTCAGTTACACAACAGATCGGAAGAAGGAATCAGGAATTTAGGTCACTTTGCCTTCTTAGGCAAAGAATTTTGCGAATATGCGCGTTATAACGAAGGCGTTAGTGACCAAAGTCGTTGGTGTGTCTGCAGGCGTTCGACTACGGCTACATAATCCTGCAGCAGGCGGTGGGCCCGCACGTGGCGCAGCTGGCGCGGCACAGCGTGCTGGGGCGCGTGGTGCGCGTCACCGACCACGTGCTGCAGTACCGCCGCTGGGTGCGCGACACCTTCACGCCCTACTTCTTCC